>OW121741.1:125343731-125643731 GCA_933228675.1 Stomorhina lunata | reverse complement strand
GACAGACAGACAGACAGACAGACAGACAGACAGACAGACAGACAGACAGACAGACAGACAGACAGACAGACAGACAGACAGACAGACAGACAGACAGACAGACAGACAGACAGACAGACAGACAGACAGACAGACAGACAGACAGACAGACAGACAGACATACAGACATATAGACAGACAGACTGAACGACCGAACGACCGACCGACCGACCGACAGACAGAGCTCAATCGCGTTAGAATTTGATAAGGATTCAGAATTGGTGTTTAAACAAATATTAAGGAAATTACAAACGGAATGACAATCTCCATTCTTTTTGATGGTGGGTATAACAAAATTTTTGTTTTACGATTCATTTGTTTCTGAATTTTGCAAAAGATGGCGCTATTTTGGGTTACATACGAAAATTGCATTTTTAATAATTAAAACTAAAAATATGATTTGACAATGTTCCGTAACTTTGTTCAGGAGTATTTAGTCTAATTTTTTTCTGAATGTAATAACATCGGAAAAGATCAAAATAAAATGTATTTGAAACATTTGTAAAAAAAAAAACATCTCAATGCCCCCAACTTGCGGCAACATTTTTAGAAACTCAAAAATAGATATTGTCAAAAACTTTCAAAGGAAATGTCAGCAATGAAACTTTGATCAAAAGTAAGTTATCAAGAGGCAAAAGAAGTCAATAGTTCACCGTATTTGACACTTTTTTACACGATTTCATTCAAATTTTAATATGTTAAGCGCATTTGAAGTAATTGGAGTTCATGTGTGATTAAAAGTTCATCTCTTACATCACTTGGAATATTTTAATCAACGAACGATTCTATCAGAAAGCATTTTTTAAATTTTTTACTTGCTTAAATTTGAGTTAAACATTAAAACTTGTTGGCACAGGGGAGTTTTTGTGACCTATTTTTGGTATCTAGACACGTTCAGATTATATAAGTGTGTTTACAAAATTTATTTAGCTTTACCATGGCTACAATTTTGCCAAATCTAGTATAGGAAAAATAAGGATTTCCCAAAAGTTATGATCAAAAAATTTAAACCAAAAAAATGTTTCTTTAAATTTTTTAAGAAAAAAGCCAAAGATAAAATACATTTTCATCATAAGATTTTAGCAGGAAATATTCAAAGTACTCTTGGCTACATTTGTGCCGAACATAGTTAAGCAATATTTTTAAGAGCTGATTAGCTATTTGGGAAAAACTGATTAAACCTTTTTTAGGCATCATTCTAAAACTGGGAAACTTTGAAGGTCCATAAAAATACAACTGTCGCTAAATTGGCCAAACTTTGTATAGGCTTTTACTACAATTTGATAGTAGAATAGTACTCATATAGTCACAACCTTGCACTTTTCAAAAGATATTCATTTGTTGTGGAATACAAATTTTCTATAAAAAATTATTGCTGAAAATTTTCCACTACTTTAAGAAATTTAAGCAAATTCAGAAAAAAAAATTGTTTAATTCTGTTAAGCCGAGAAAAAGCGGCAAAATATTTTTTGTTTAATAAAAGGAATTTAAATAATTTTAAAATCAGTTTAAATCAGTTTAAAAATTTTCCAAAATATTCCCAAAGAAATAAAAACTGAATTAAACATTTGATGAGATCTAACTAAAATGATAAGAATTTAAGAAAAAAAAAACATAAGTTAAAAAAACTGAAAATTATAATATTCAAAAGCGCCCTGTTGTTTTGCTACGAAAAACTTATATGACAACATTGAAAATAAGGGCCAAGTTAAGAGCCAATCAGCTGGTTTAGAAAGGCAGGTATATATATTAGTTAAGAGTAGTTGTATATAAATTTGAATGAGCCCTGATCATAATTTTTGTAACCATCATAACAAGAATTAAATTCAATTTGTTTTCCCAAAAGTTACCAAATTCTTAGTTTTCTTCCTGCTGTTATTTTTTTTTTCTTTTTTTAATTCTTATCTGATTTTTAAAATCTTGAGAATTTCAAAATTCTACACTCTCATGCTTTAGATAGGGACGACTGACTTTTCTAAAATGATTTAGATTATTGAGTTTCATAATTACATGTTACAGAACACACATCTAAAACAAAGATAATCATCTTAAGATCTCCACCATGATCAGAGGAAGAAAGAGCGTGAGCGCCATGTAAAGCAAGGAACCAAGAAATGAATGAATGAAATTGAAACAACTTTAAAGTGACAATAATTTGTTGTTTTCCTAGATTTAGTTTTGGATTTAACGAACATTAATATATGTATATATGTACCAAGATCTTTATCAACGATATTGATCTTTAATAATTGTTTTTCATTTTTATCTTCTTTGTTTCACCTCCTTCATGATCATAGAAGATCGCCAGGTCTTTTTTCTAAAGTCCGTTTAAATTTGTTTCTAAATTTAATGTTTTCTCTTTCTTGGGAATTAACAGCGGTCTAGCAAAAAGTGTTGTGTAATTAAAGAAAATATTTGGGAAAAAAGGCCTTAAATTTCCTTAACCTACAATTTCGGCTTTTTATGAAAAAGAACTTATTCATTTAACAATTTGCTCTTATCAATTTTATAAAATGTCATTTTGACACTGTACAAATGTGTGTAGTACGAGTATTTAACCATAAATTTTTTCGTATGACTCATGCATCTGCCTCAAAAATGTGAGTGTGTGGACCTTAATTATCTTGTCGTAGATTTTTCATTTTTATTTCCTCCTTTTTTTCTTTGGTTAGCCCTGACATTCTGGCTCATGATATTTTAGAGGAAAATTAATTTCATTTCAATAAAAGGTTGGAATGGAATTCTCAATTTGTAATATATGATTATCTATAAATCCGTATCTGTGTGTGTATGTGTGTGAGTTAAAATGTTGCATTACCAACATCCTGTGTCAGTTTGCCTCCATTTTAAGTGCTATTTATCCCAACTTTATTTTATTTTTGGTTTAATTTTTTTTATCAAAATGTTGATGTTCGTTTTTGTTCAAGAATTTAAAATATTTTTTAGCTCCAAAAGCCGGTGAAAAAATGCGTCATCATTTTATACATTAAACTGCATTTTTTAGTTGGCATGAATCATCATCCATCAGGGGTTTTTGGTTAATGTTTCCAAAAGTAATAATGGTCAATAAGATGAGAGCTCTTTTCTTAAATTGTCTTAAGATTAGGTTTTTTATAAAACTACTTCAATAAATTAAGTTCGAAAACTATAAATTAATAACAAATAAACGTTGGTGGTCACTTCCTCTATCAAAAATACTTTGTATTAGTTTTCGACTATGCATATGTCTTAGTCTATGGGTAAGCCTATTTAGAAAAATTTTCAAAAATTTCTTACTTTTATGGGAAATTTTTCAAAAATGTATTTTTTTATAGGAAATTCTTCAAAAATTAGGATGACAGGAAAAGATTTTTCTTCAAATATCGTACTTGTTCAACCAGAGGGTATTAACTCAAAATTTATAAATTTTCACTTTTTAAAAGAAATTAATGTGTAGTGGTCTTATCTACCCATTGTAAAAATCTGACATCATTTTCACCATAATTTCGCCAAAAAACTACAGTTTTACCCCTCTTCTGTATATGAAAGTAGTAGTAAAATAAAATAGTTTTTTGGCTCTACTGAAAATTTTAAAATTTTAAGTTCATACACTCTTGTTGATCAAGTGCGAAATGTATATGTAAGAAATAAGAAATTTTTTAAAAATTTCTATAAAAATAAGAAATTTTTTAAAAATTTCCTATAAATAGAAATATTTTAAAAATTTTCTTAAAAAAAATAAGAAATTTCTAAATAAGTTCTTAAAAAAATCAGAAATTTTTAAAAATTTCCTATAAAAATAAGAAATTTTTGAAAATTTTCCTATAAAAATATGAAATTTTTGAAAAATTTCCTATAAAAATAAGAAATTTTTGAAAAATTTCCTATAAAAGTAAGAAATTTTTGAAAAATTTCCTACAAAAATAAGAAAATTTTGAAAAATTTCCTACAAAAATAAAAAATTTTTGAAAAATTTTCTATAAAAATAAGAAATTTTTTAAAAATTTCCTATAAAAATAAGAAATTTTTGAAAATTTTCCTGTAAAATTAAGAAACATTTGAAAAATTTTCTAGAAAAATCAAAAAAATTTTAAAAACTTCCTATAAAAATAAAAACTTGTGAAAATTTTCCTATAAAACTAAGAAATTTTTGAAAAATTTATTATAAATCTAAGAAATGTTTGAAAAATTTCCTATAAAAATAAAAAATTTTAAAAAATTTCCTAAAAACTAAGAAGTTTTTAAAAAATTTCCTATAAAAATAAGAAATATTTAAACAATTTCCTTTAAAAAAAAATAAACTTTTGAAAAATTTTCTATAAAAATAAGAATTTTGTGAATAGTTTCTTATAAAAATAAGAACTATTTTAAAAACTTGCAAAAACATTGGAAAAATTTTCTATTAAAATAAGAACTTTTTAAAAAAATTTCTTATAAAAATTTCTTCTTAAAAAAATAAGAAATTTTGAAAAATTTCTTATCAATATATATTTTTTTACATAATTTTATATAAATAAACAAATTTTTAATAATATGCTATAAAAATAAAATTTTTTTTAAATTTCCTAAAAAAAATTTAAAACCTTCATACAAAAATAAGAAACTTGTGAAAATTTTCCTATAAAACTAAGAAATTTTTGAAAAATATATTATCAAAATATGAAATTTTTGTAAAATTTATTATAAAAATAAGAAATTTTTGAAAAATTTCCTACACAAATAAAAAATATTTGAAAACTTTCCTATAAAAATAGGAAATTTTTGAAAACTTGCCTATCAATATCGGAAATTTTTGAAAAATTTCCTATTAAATAGGGAATTTTGAAAAATTTCCTATGAAAGAAGAAGTTTTTGAAAAATTTCCTATAAAAAAGAAGTTTTTGAAAAATTTCCTATTAAAATAAGAAATTTTTCAAAAAGTTCTCATTCATATTTCCTGTTTTAATAGGAAATTTGTCAAAAATTTCCTATTATTATCGGAAATTTTTTAAAAATTTCTTATTCTTATAAGAATTTTTTTTAAAAATTCATATTTTTTGTCGGAAATTTTTCAAAAATTTCCCACTTTTATAGGAAATTTTCCAAAAACCTCCTCTTTTAAACCAAATTTTTAAAAAATTTCTTATATTTATAGGAAATTTTTCAAAAATTTCCTATTTTTATCGGAAGTTTTTCAAAAATTTCCTATTTTTATGGGAAATATAAAAATAGGAAATTTTTCAAAAATTTCCTATTTTTATAGGAAAGTTTTCGAAAATTTCCTCTTTTTATAGGAAAGTTTTTAAAAATTTTCTATCTTTATAGGAAATTTTTCAAAAGTTTCCTATTTTTCTAGAAAATTTTTCAATAGTTTCCTATTTTTATAGGAAATTTTTCAATAATTTCCTATTTTTATAGGAATTTGATATCAAAATTTTTTCTGTCGAAAAAAATTTGATATCGAAATTTTTTCTATCGAAAAAAATTTGATATCAAAATTTTTTCTATCGAAAAAAATTTGATATCAAAATTTTTTTTATAGAAAAAAATTTCATATCGAAATAGAAAAAAATTTGATATCAAAATTTTTTCTATAGAAAAAATTTTGATATCAAAAATTTTTCTATAGAAAAAAATTTGATATCAAAATTTTTTCTATAGAAAAAAATTTGATATCAAAATTTTTTCTATAGAAAAAAATTTGATATCAAAATTTTTTCTATAGAAAAAAATTTGATATTAAAATTTTTTCTATAGAAAAAAATTTGATATCAAAATTTTTTCTATAGAAAAAAATTTGATATCAAAATTTTTTCTATAGAAAAAAATTTGATATCAAAATTTTTTCTATAGAAAAAAATTTGATATCAAAATTTTTTCTATAGAAAAAAATTTGATATCAAAATTTTTTCTATAGAAAAAAATTTGATATCAAAATTTTTTCTATAGAAAAAAATTTGATATCAAAATTTTTTCTATAGAAAAAAATTTGATATCAAAATTTTTTCTATAGAAAAAAATTTGATATCAAAATTTTTTCTATAGAAAAAAATTTGATATCAAAATTTTTTCTATAGAAAAAAATTTGATATCAAAATTTTTTCTATAGAAAAAAATTTGATATCAAAATTTTTTCTATAGAAAAAAATTTGATATCAAAATTTTTTCTATAGAAAAAAATTTGATATCAAAATTTTTTCTATAGAAAAAAATTTGATATCAAAATTTTTTCTATAGAAAAAAATTTGATATCAAAATTTTTTCTATAGAAAAAAATTTGATATCAAAATTTTTTCTTTAGAAAAAAATTTGATATCAAAATTTTTTCTATAGAAAAAAATTTGATATCAAAATTTTTTCTATAGAAAAAAATTTGATATCAAAATTTTTCCTATAGAAAAAAATTTGATATTTGATAAAAAATTTTTTCTATAGAGAAAAATTTGATATCAAAATTTTTTCTATAGAAAAAAATTTGATAACAAAATTGTTTCTATAGAAAAAAATTTGATATCAAAATTTTTTCTATAGAAAAAAAATTTAATATAAAACTTTTGATATAAAAAATTATTCTAAGAAAAAAATTTGATATCAAAAAATTTTTCGATAGAAAAAAATTTGATATCAAAAATTTTCTATAAAAAAATATTTGATATCAAAATTTTTTTTCTGTAGAAAAAAATGTGTTATCAAATTTTTTTTCTATAGAAAAAAATTTGATATCAAAATTTTTCTATGGAAAAAAAATTGATATCAAAAATATTCTTAAGAAAAAAATTTGATACCAAAAATTTTTTTCTATTTTAAAAATTGTTCTATATTATTTTTATAGTAAATTTTTTAGAAATTTTCTTGTAAAATTATTTCTGAATTTATATATTTCTTCCTGATATCCTAATTACTTAGTTCTAAATATCATTCGTTACAAAAAATTTTTGTTAACATAAAAATTTTCTCAACAAAAAAAAACATAATTTTTATAGCATTCCATTTTAGGTATTTCTGTCCTCTTTTCAATTCCCTAGTAATAACCATTTTCTGTCCCGTTTCGTGTGTGTGGCTTCTTATCAGCACTTTATGTTGCTCTGTTGCTAATTGCCACGGTTTGATACATATGTATATGTATTCTTTTTTAGTTGATCACTTTGGTAATACATACTTTGAAAGCCTAGTTTGGGATTGTGTGTGTTATTATTACGTTTGTAATTTGTGCTGCAACATTCCTTTTTGACCTTTAATTGATAAGAAAGATTTGTCGTGCTGCTTATTTACTTTTCTTTTTTTTATTATCATTTAAAACAAATTATTTCGTTTTTTTTATTACTGGAAATTAATTTATGGACAGTTTTTTTTAAGTCTAGTTCCTGGATGATGAGTCATTTGTGTTTAGTTTTGAATGAAAATTTAAAATAAAATATTTAAGCATTCAATTTTAGTTTAAAATTTGAAAATAAGAAAACATTAGACTCTTTTATAAAGAATGTTTGTGGAAAAAATATCACTTAAACTTAATTTTTTCTGGAACTTCATAGCTGCTTAGATCCCTTGCTAAAAAAAAGTTTAAATATTTTAAGTATTTTTTTTTTTTTTTTCAATAAATACCTTAATCAAGTTTTACTAACAAAACATTTCAAAATAATCATTCACTGTCAAATTATTCAATTAACACAACTTGAGTAATAAATGAATGTGAAAAAAAAACTCTTAAACAATTAAGATACGGCTGTTAAATAAATTAATTCTCCACCAACAACAAAACCATCAATCATTTTCTATTATTTATTGTTTTTTTTTTTTTTTTGCTACAGACTCAACTTTAACAACAAATGAATGAAATAATTTTTCAGTTGCAAATTAATAAAATAACAGCTATAATAGTATTTATTTAACTAATAAAATGATTTAACTAATTGTTGCAATCGTATAATGTTTATGTCTGAATGACAGCAGCGTATAAATATCATGCTCACACTTACTCGCTTGTTTTGTTTGTTCTAACAAAAGCTTAACCAGCACAAGTTTGTTGCTTAAGTCTTTCGTTTTTTTGCTTTACTACTAAGTAACTGCGGATTTCTTTTATTAACTAACCTAAAGGCTTTGAATTATTCTTAAAACGTGTTGTTAACTATTTAACTAATATATTGTTTAAATTTCCTTCTTGTTTTTTTGAAACATCAAGAGTGTTCTGAATAAAATTGGCATTTACTATTTTAGACAAAAGTTAGCTTTAACTTACAAAAAGGCCAAGCCGATGTTGGTAAAGTAAAATAAGTTGAGAGTCTTTTTTGAAACGCGCCTAAGACTAATATTGTACTATAAAGGCCCTTATAGTTTTATGAGTATAACCAAAGCTTATAAGCTTATCATGGGATTAGGTCGTATAAAGTTCAGAAAATTGCAGATCGCAATTCAATAAAAGGTAAGTCTTAGCCTATGTCTATTTTTAGTCTTAATATTTTTTTAAAGAAAAATTTCAATGTAAATTTTTTCTTAAAGAAAATTCATTGATGTTTTCAAAAGTAAGATTTCCAATCTAAAATTTTTCCTAAATAAATATATTTAATTCAAAATTTATTGTTATTCAAAGTAAAATTTCTTCTTTGACAAAAGTGGCTATTTTTCCAGGAGAAACATTTTCAATTTAAAGTTTTTTTCTAGAGAAACATTAAAAATTTTGAAAGTAAATTTTTTCCTACAGAAACATTTACTAAAAAAAATTTTCAAAAAGAAAAATTTGAGATAAAAAAATCAATTTTTGTAGACAAATGTTGGATATGAAATTGTAAAAAAATTTAAATAGAAAAATCTTCCTTAAAGAAAATTGTTTGATATTTTTTAAAGTAAGATTTTCAATTCAAAATTTTTCCAAAAGAAAAATTTTCATTTAATGATTTTTTCTTTAAAAAATGTTTATCTAAATTTTTTTCTGCAATTTTTCCAGGAGAAAGATTTTCAATTTTAACTTTTTTCTAGAGAAATATGTTTATTGCAAAATTTTTGTTATGGAAATTTTTTTAAGTAAATTTTTTCTTACAAAAAAAAAATTAATTTTAATTTTTTCTTACAAAAAATATTTGCCATAAAATTTAAAAAAAAAAAAATTTATCAATAATTCTTGTAGAAAAATATTGGATTTATCAAAAATGTTTTTAAAAAATTTTCAATGTTAATTTTTCTTAAAAAAAAATTGATCGATGTGTTCTAAGATTTTTAATCAAAAATGTTTCCTAAAGAAAAAACTTTAATTTTCATTATAAATTTTTCCTTAAAGAAAATCGATCGATTTCCAAAGTAAAATATTCAATTTAAAATATCTTCTTAAGAAGAAACTTTATTTCCTAATTTTTCCTTAACAAAAATCCTCAGATTTGTTCTCTGAAAGATTTTTTTATCTAAATTTTTTCTAGCAAATATTTATTGATTTTCAAATAAATTTTTTTCTAAGACGAACATGGGGCAATTTTTCCAAGACAATAATTTTCAATTAAAAATTTTTTCTAGAGAAAAAGGTTTATTCCAAAAATTTTGCTATGGAAATTTTTTAAAGTAAATTTTTTCCTTCAAAAATTTTTTTCTAAAAGTTGTAAATTTTGATGGGAAATTCTGTAGAAAAATGTAGAATTTTTTAAAATTACTTTTAAACAATTTTCATTATTCATTTTTCCTTGAAGAAATTGATCGATTTTTAAAGCAAAATGTTCAATCAAAAATGTTTCGTAAAGAAAAACCTTTAGTTCATAATTTTTTCTGAAGAAAAATCTTTATTGGAAAGTTGTTCTATAAAAATTTTTTTATCTAAAATTTCTTCCTACAGAAAAATTATCCTAAATTTCCTATAGAAAATTTTGTATCCAGATTTTTTCCAGTAAATATTTATTGATTTTTAAAGTAAAGAAAATTTTCTATAGAAAATTTTTGCATCGAAAATTTTCTATAGAAAATTTTCTATAAAAATTTTTTCATCGAAAATTTTCTATAGAAAATTTTTGCATCGAAAATTTTCTATAGAAAATTTTTGCATCGAAAATTTTCTATAGAAAATTTTTGCATCGAAAATTTTCTATAGAAAATTTTTTTATTGAAAATTTTCTATAGAAAAATTTTTTATCAAAAATTTTCTATAGAAAAATTTTTTATCGAAAATTTTCTACAAAAAATTATTTTATCGAAAATTTTCTATAGAAAATTATATATAGAAAAATTTCTTAGCGAAAATTTTCTATAGAAAAATTTTTTATCGAAAATTTTCTATAGAAAAATTTTTTGTCGAAAATTTTCTATAGAAAAATTTTTTATCGAAAATTTTCTATAGAAACATTTTTTATCGAAAATTTTCTATAGAAAAATTTTGTATCGAAAATTTTCTATAGAAAAATTTTGTATCAAAAATTTTATCACGTAAATTTTCTGTAGAAAAATTTTTTATCAAAATTTTCTATAGAAGCATTTTTTATCGAAAATTTTCTATACAAAAAGTTTTCAATGTCGATTTTTTCATAAAGAAAATTTATCGATTTTTTCAAAAGGAAGATTTTCAATCCAAAAATGTTTCTTAAGAAAAAACATGAATCTATAATTTTTGCTTACGAAAAATCTTTAAATTTTTCTAGCAAAAATTTTCAATTTTAATTTATGTCTAAGTAAAAAAGGTTTTTCATAGTAAAATTTTTCTTACAAAAAATTAAAAATTTTTCCAAAAGAAAAATTTTAAATTTTTTGTGGAGCAAAAGGTTTCTTCCAAAATTTGTGTTATGGAAATTTCACAGTAAATTATTTCATACAAAAAAATTTACAATAAAATTTTCGTAAAAGAAAAATTTACAACAAAAAAGTTCTTTTAAAAACGAAAAAAAATGTTGATTTAAAAATTTTAATTTTCAATTTTTTGAATTTTTCCGCCATCTGGCGAAAATTAGTAGCATTAACTTAAAACAAACAACTTTGCTAAATATCGTAGCATGATAAAATTAATAGTTCACGATTTTATTCATGTAATTTTCAGTGGCGCCACCTATTGGATAATGGTCATACCTACTTGGTTATGTTCGTCGGTTCATACGCAACAACTTTGCTAAAGATCATTACACGATCAAATTTTTATATATAAATATATAGAAGAAGATAATTTTTAGAGTTTATACAATATATGGAAACTATTTTATACAATATGTAGGGTAGGATGGGGACCATTTGCCATAAGGGCGCATTTGCCACCACTAATTTTCTTGAAAACTAACTTATCTTTTTTGATGCTGTAATCGATTTTATATTCGTTTATCATTGATATTCTATATCTCAAATTTTGACTGCTGTAGCTTTCATATTTAAAACATCAGGCGTGATTTATTGTTTTAGCAGATCCTGAAAAAATATTTTTCTACAAATATTTTTGTAATATGGAAACTATTTTATACAATACGTATATAAAAAATTTCCATGGATTTAATAAACTCCAAAAAAAAATATTAATTTGTTGCAAAAAATGTGACAAATGAAGAACCGCTCGAACGGTTTTGAGAAAACTTCACACAAACCAGCGCAACAACTTTGCTAAAGATCATTACATGATCAAATTTATATATATATATATATATATATATATATATATATATATATATATATATATATATATATATATATATATATATATATATATATATATATATATATATATATATATATAGAAGAAGATAATTTATAGAGTTTATGCAATGTATGGAAACTATTTTATACAATACGTATATAAAAAATTTCCATGGATTTTATAAACTCAAAAAAAAAATAATTGTGTTAAATGAAGAACCGCTCGACCGGTTTTGAGCAAACTTCACATAAACCATCTACTAAATAGTCCAAACAAAGCCTAAAGATTTGCCCTAGATAGATGATCCTGTTCTTGAGTTATAGAGTTACAACGAAAAGTGGCATTGATTTTTATATATAGATACAATATATTATTTAGATAAGCCTTAAAGTATACTACACAAATGTTTCTGAAATATCTAACATTTCAATCGATGTCGAATGCGGCGATTCGGGCTTATTCTTCAAGATAAATCAATGCTGACCTAAAATTTTGTCGTCAGAGAAAGTAATTCATAAGTATCACTCATTTGTCCGAACTTACCCATAACGTTAAGAAATAGAAATAATATTACCATAAATTAACGAATTTTGAAGAATTTTTATAATGCAAAATTTTTATTGAGCTTAATAAAACCACAAATTTTATTAGAAACACTCCTTTAAAAGTTGTTTGTTTGTTTTGCATTAAACAATAAATCTTGTTAATAAATTGCATTTACATGATATGACAACTCAATTAATTATTTAAATTCTAATTGACAACCATCATCAATTATTTAGTTTAATTATCGGGCAACTGTTTATTCAAATGATAGAAGGAATTTCTAACTTATCATATCACCAATTAACAAACTTTGTTTTAAAAATCAGGCAGCTGGTTTTTTTTAGAACATTTCAATATTTATAGAGAAAATTAAGTCAGAGATATGATGACTAAAATTTTTTTAGTATATCACACAGATCATTTAAGACATTTTTTATTCAAAATAAAATCTGTTAACTTATCTGTTTTAATTTCAGATTTTCAAATCGTTTTAAAATCCCAAGTGTCACTGACGTGTCATAATGATTTATTAAGAATTAAATCAAAAATTATCGTATTTTTATTTTAATACCTTAATTAGTTGCAATAACACTCTAGCAATTAACAGAAATTCTCATTGATTTTTTTGTATTCAAATTAATTAAATTTGAATATTTCTTAGAAATTCTTTGCATTCAATTGCTGCTAACTAATACATTGTATGCGGTCATTTGAAATATGCGCTCTTACATTTTGCAAATGATTGATGCCGGGTAACACCCATTTTTTATGAATTTTCTTTTGTTGAATTTATAAGATTTTTTATATCAATATTTTTTTTGCCTTTATTTGAAATGGCTTCTGATTCTTCATGCTGTATTAATATAAAAAAAGTACAAATTTCAACAGCAAAATCTACATATTTGCATATTAAAATTCCGCAGACACCAAGACGCTTTAGTTTTTATTTTTTTATATCTGCGTTTCTTTTCTTTTTGCTATACCTTTCAGTCTCAAGTTCGTCATGTTTGTGATGTTGACTTCTCCTGACTTTCTGACTGACTGGTTGGCTTGCTTGATGCTGCTGGTAGACTCCATAAAGTTAATTGTTCTTGTTTAATTACTAGATATGGCGCCCAGTTCAAAAGGAAAATTCCTTTCTAGTCAGGGGCGTTAATAGAAAGGATGAAATGGCCAGCCTGAATTTCTATAAAAATTCCTAAAAGAAATTTGTCAGTATTTTAACATTTTTTATGAAAAAAGAGGTCGACATTTGATAGAAATTGCAGAAATGAAACAAAAGACTTAAGAAGCAAACTTTATAATACTTACAATTACATGGAGTTTTTCTAATAGACTTTTAATATTCAAAAGAAATAATGGGTTTTATACAAAATGTCTTTACAAATTATTTAATGCAATGATATTTTCTTAACAAAATCTCGAATAATTTATCAAAAAAGAAAAAAAAAATCCAAAAATAAGACATTTTTGGCAACCATCCTTTAAAAATAAAAAATCTTCGAAAAATTTTTAAAAATTTCCTATAAAAGTAAGAAATTTTTTAAAAATATCCTACAAAAACTTAAAAATATCCTATAAAAATAAGAAAAAATTCATAATTTTATAGGAAAAATGTAAATAACAAATATTTTAAAAATTTTCTATGAAAATAATTTTTCAAAACTTTAGTAATTTTAAAAGAAATTTTCCTAAAATTTTCTATTTTAAGAGGAAATTAAAAAAAAAATATATATATATTTTTAAAGAAAATATACCAAAAATTTTCTATTTTTATAAGAAATATTCGAAAAATTTCCTATAAAAAAACAAATTTTAGAAAAATTTCTGATAAAAATAATAATTTTTTTTTAAATTTCCTATAAAGATAAGAAACTTTTGAAAAAATTCCTATAAAAAAAAGAAAATTTTTAAAATTTCCTATAAAAATAAGAAATTTTAAAAAATAAAATTAAGAAGTTTTTTAAAAACTTCCATAAAAATAAGAAATTTGTTAAAAATTTTCTATAAAAATTAGAAACTTTAGAAAAATTTTCTATAAAAATTGGAAATTTTTGAAAAATTTTCTATAAGAATAGGAAATTATAGAAAACTTTCCTATATAAATAAAAAATTTCTAAAAATTTTCCTATTTTTGAAAAATTTCCTATAAAAGTCGGAAATTTTTGAAAAAAAAACTTAATAGGAAATTTTTAAAAAATTTTCTGTAAAATAAAAATTTCCAATAAAATATTTTTCTACGAAATTTTTTAAAAATTTCCTAGTTTAACATGAAATTTTTCAAAAATTTCCTATTTTTATAGGAAATTTTTCAAAAATTTTCCTAAAATTTTCTATTTTAAGAGGAAATTAAAAAAATATATATATATATTTTTAAAGAAAATATACCAAAAATTTTCTATTTTTATAAGAAATATTCGAAAAATTTCCTATAAAAAAACAAATTTTAGAAAAATTTCTGATAAAAATAATAATTTTTTTTTTAAATTTCCTATAAAGATAAGAAACTTTTGAAAAAATTCCTATAAAAAAAAGAAAATTTTGAAAATTTCCTATAAAAATAAGAAATTTTAAAAAATAAAATTAAGAAGTTTTTTAAAAACTTCCATAAAAATAAGAAATTTGTTAAAAATTTTCTATAAAAATTAGAAACTTTAGAAAAATTTTCTATAAAAATTGGAAATTTTTGAAAAATTTTCTATAAGAATAGGAAATTATAGAAAACTTTCCTATATAAATAAAAAATTTCTAAAAATTTTCCTATTTTTGAAAAATTTCCTATAAAAGTCGGAAATTTTTGAAAAAAAAACTTAATAGGAAATTTTTAAAAAATTTTCTGTAAAATAAAAATTTCCAATAAAATATTTTTCTACGAAATTTTTTAAAAATTTCCTAGTTTAACATGAAATTTTTCAAAAATTTCCTATTTTTATAGGAAATTTTTCAAAAACGTTCTAGTTTTATAGGAAATTTTTTAAAAATTATCTATTTTTATAGGAAATTTTTAAAAAAATGTCTATTTTTATAGGAGATTTTTAAAAAATTTTCTATCTTTATAGGAGATTTTTAAAAAATTTTCTATCTTTATAGGAAATTTTTCAAAAATTTTCTATTTTTATAGGATGTTTTTCAAAAATTTTCTATTTTTTTTTGGGAAATTTTCAAAAAATTTTCTATTTTTATAGGACATTTTTCAAAAATTTCCTCTTTTTGTAGGAAATTTTTGAAAATTTTCTATTCTTATAGAAAATTTTTTAAAAATTTACCATTTTTATAAGAAATTTTTCAAAAATTTCTATTTCTGTAGAAATTTTTTCAAAAATTTCTTATTTTTATAAAAAGATTTTCACAAATTTCCTATTTTTATAGGAAATTTTTCACAAATTTCCTATTTTTATAGGAAATTTTTCAAAAATTTCCTATTTTTATAGGAAATTTTTCAAAAATTTCCTATTTTTATAGGAAATTTTTCAAAAATTTCCTATTTTTATAGGAAATTTTTCAAAAATTTCCTATTTTTATAAGAAATTTTTCGCAAATTTCCTATTTTCATATGAAATTTTTCAATTTTTTTTTATTTTTGTGGGAAATTTTTTAAAAGTTTCACATTTTTATATGAAATTTTTTACAAAATTTCTTTTTTTTTACGGAAAATCTTCAAAATTTTTTTATTTTTATAGGAAATTTTTCAATTTTTTTATTTTTATAAGAAGTTTTTCAAAACTTGTTTTGTGTTTCTTCTTGTTTTTATAGGAAATTCCTACTTTTGTAAGGTTTTTAAAAACTTCGTATTTTTATAGGAAAATTTCTTATAAAACCTGGGATTGTATTATTTATAATAAAAAAAAATAATTTTATTGGTAAGTTTTTTATAGAATATCTCAATGTGTTGGACACATTCTATGGAAAATGTGAATCCTTGGTATAGCAAATATTATTGTATTGTTTATAATGCATAGAAAATATCGCTTCATTGAACAATTTTTAAATAACTATTTACCTATTCCTGTCTGTGATCAAATCAATCGCCAATTTCCCCCTTCAAACCAAAACTCCTTTGTCTGAAGACAAAATTCCTAAAATTCTTCATTTCTGGTTTCATTTTATTTGTTACCATTTTTTCCTTCATTTTCACTCTCTTCGCAATGCGGTTAAACTAAAGCAAACTCTTTAGAGCGAAAACCATCTATTCGGATGTCTGCTACGGATGAGCACATCCATGAAAATCTCCACGTGCACAATAATGTTATGGTAATTAAAATTCCATATATTTATCTCAACTTTCCACACATTCGCATACCTAAGGCGTTCATTAACATTTGATAACATCATCTGGCAACAGATTTTATATTATGCGCCTCAAAGCTAGATCTTAATAAAATATTTAGAGCATCTTTTCAGTCTGTCTCTTTTTGCCAACTTTTCACTTTACAAATTCTTCTAAACTATTGTGGGTTTCTTGTTGTTTTCAGTCTGATCTTCATCTGATGTTTTTCTTCTTTTTTTTTTTCTATCATGATCGTGTTAGATAAACCTAGAATAATATAGTGTTTTTGAATTCTTGGCATTTTTTGTTTTAGTTAGTCTAAGAAGTCACAGTCGAAATGCCTGTGGTTTATGGAATTTCACCTCAAACGTTATTGAACCCACATGTTGATTTTTTCATTATTCTAGTTTTAATTGTTTGAAAAAAATCGATGGTTTTTATTAAGTGATTTTGATTATTGTGTAAAGATTTTTATTGATCAGTGTTTTTATATATTTTTTAAATAGTTAAGTACATTAATTTGGCCATTATAATGTTATAAAAATTGTTAGATAATATATTTAGTTATTTTATTATCATACCTACTACTGTTTTGTGGCAAATTGTGGCAAAAGAGGCGCCTCGAAGAATTTTTATGCAATAATAAAATGTTAGGAATTTAAAACTAAAGACTTAGGAAATAAACTTGTTATTACTTACTAGCGATTTTAGAGAAATTATATAAACAATTTCTATCTAAGTTTTCCACTGTCATGAACAATTTAAAAACTTTAAGGAAACAAACTTTATATATTTTTTTTATAAAATTTTCCAATAACTTGACGTTTTCTAGAGAACTTTTCTATAGGATATACATTTTATATAGAAATTTGTCGACGCCATGATTTGTTTCTTTATATAGGGCAATGTTATAAGATTTTCTTTAGAAATTGTAAAATTATATTCAATGTTTAAATGAAATCGATGAAATAAAACAACAGACTTAAGAAACAAACTTTAAAATTTTATATTTTAATAGAAAATTTTTAAAAAATTTCTTTATTTTAAAGGAAATTTTTCAAAAATAATTTTTATAGGAAACTTTTCAAATTTTTTTTAGTTTTAATAAAAACAAAAAAATTCAAATTTTTATAGGAATCTTTTCAAAAATCTCTTATTTTTCAAAAATTTTTTATTTTTATAGGAAATTTTTAAAAAATTTCTTAGTTTTAGAGCAAATTTTCCAAAACCTTCTTATTTTTATAGGCAATTTTTCAAATTTCTTATTTTTATAGAAAATTTTTCAAAAGTTTTTTTATTTTCATCAAAAATTTTTCAAAAATTTCCTATTTTTATAGTAAAATTTTCAAAAACTTCTAATTTTTATTGAAAATTTTTCAAAAATTTCTTATTTTGATAGGAAAATTTCATATTTTTTATAGAAATTTTTTTTTTAATTTTTTTATAGGAAATTTTTAAAAAATTTTTATCAAAAATTTCTTATGTCTATAAGATTTTTTTAATTTCTTATTTTTATAGGAAAATTTTCAAAAATTATTAGTTTTAATAGAAAATTTTTTCAAAAATTTCTTATTTTTATTGAAAATTTTTCGAAAATTTCTTATTTTTATTGAACATTTTCAAAGATGTCTAATTTTTATAGAACATTTTATAAAAATTTCTTATTTTTATAGGAAATGTTTCCAAAATTTCTTACTTTTATAGGAAATATATCAAAATTTCCTATTTTTATAGGAATTTTTAAAATTTTTTTTGTAAAATTTCATATTTTTACAAGAAATTTTAAAAATTTTTTTTTACTTTTATAGGAAAATTTTTCAAAAATTTCTTATTTTAATAGAAAATTTTTCAAAAATTTCTTATTCTTATAGGAAATTTTTTAAAAATTTCTTATTTTTATGAGAAATTTTTCAAAAATTTCTTTTTTTATAGAAAATTTGTCAAAAATTTCTTATTTTTATAGGAAATTTTTAAAAAGCTTCTTAGTTTTATAGGAAATTTTTTAAAAACTGCTTATTTTTTATAGCAAATTTTCGAAAAATTCTATATTTTTATATGATTTTTTTTAATTTCCTATAAATTTTTCAAAAATTTTTAATTTTTGTAGGAAAATTTTTCAAAAATTTCTTTCTTCTTTCTTCCTTATAGAATTTTTTTTTAAAAAAAATTTTATTTTTGTAAGAAATTCTTTAAAAATTTCTTATTTTTATAGGAAATTTTTCAATTTATTTTTATAGGAAATTTTCAAAAATTTCTTTATTTTTATAGATAATTTTCCAAAAATTTCTTATTTTTATAGGAATTTTTTTTAAAAATTTCTAATTTTTATAGGAAATTTTTTAAAAATTGTTTTATTTTTATAGCAAATTTTTCAAATATTTCTTATGTTTAAAAAATTTTTTGTTTTTATATGAAAATTTTTTTATAAGAAATTTCTTAATTCAATAAAATATTTTTAAATTTTATAGGAAATTTTTCTTATTTTTATAAGAAATTTTTCAAAAATTGTTCACAAATTTCTTAGTTTTACAGAAGATTTTTCAAAAAGTTCTTATTTTTGAAAGAAGTTTTTCAAAAATGTCTTACTTTTATAGAAAATTTTTTAAAACTTTCTAATTTTTATAGGAAATTTTTCAAAAATTAATTATTTTAAGAGGAAATTTGTTTCTAAAATTGTTTTATTTTTAGGAAATTTTTCAAAAATTTCTTATTTTAATAAGAAATCTGTTTTATTTTTATAGGAAATTTCTAAAATTTTTTCGTTTATTTTTATAGGAAATTTTTCAAAACTTTTAATTTAAAAAAAAAAGAAAAATTTCAAACATTTATTTTTTTTATAGAAATTTTTTCAAAAATTTCTTATTTTTAAAGGAAATTTTAAAAAATTCTTATTTTTATAGGATATTTTATTTTTTTTTTTTATTTTTATTTTTATAGGAAAATTTTCAAAAATTTCATATTTCTAAAGGAAATTTTTCAAAAATTTCTTATTTTTGTAGAAATTTTTTTAAAATTTTTATAATTTTATAGAAATTTTTTTCAAAAATTTTTTCAAAAGTGTCTGATTTTTATAGGAAATTTTTAAAAAATTTCTAAGAGATTTCTCAAAATTTTCTTTTTTATAGGAAATTTTTAAAAACTTTCTTATATTTATTGGAAATTTTTAAAAAATTTCTTATTTTTATAGGAACCTTTTCAATTTTTTTTTTTAGGAAACTTTTCAAAAAAGTCTCATTTTTATAGGAAATTTTAAAAATTTTTTTTTATTTTCAAAGGAAATTTTTTAAAAAATTTCTTATTTTTATAGGAAATTTTAAAAAAATTTCTTCTTTTAAAGGAAATTTTTAAAAAATTTAATATTTCTTAGGAATTTTTAAAAAATTTCTTATTTTTATAGCAAACTTTTCAAAAATTTCTTTTTTTTTATAGGAAATTTTTAAAAAATTTCTTATTTGATAAGAAATTGTTCAAAACTTTCTTAATTTTATAGGAAATTTTTCAAAAATTTCTTGTTTGTATAGGAAATTTTTCAAAATTTCTTATTTTTATTGCAAAATTTTCAAAAATTTCATATTTTAATAGGAAATTTTTCAAAAATTTCATATTTTAATAGGAAATTTTTGATAAATTTCTTATTTTTATAGGAATGTTTTCAAAAATTTCTTATTTTTATTGGAAATTTTTCAAAAATTTCTTATATTTATAGGAAATTTTTCTTATTTTTATAGGAAATTTATCAAAAATTCCTTATTTTTGTAGAAAATTTGTCAAAAATTCCTTATTTTTACGCTGAAATTAAATTTATTTAAGCAGCTACAATTTCACAAATACATCCCCAAAAACTAATTTCAAAATATAATTATTTCTGTTCACTTCATAGTTCATGTTACACTGAATGTGATCAATAACAAGAAAAAAATCTCAAAACCAAAATGTAAACCAAAAGAAAAAAATGGCATTACAAAAACAATAAAAACTTCTTATTTTTGACCAACGGCTACAAACTTAGCACTCAGGGTGGTCCTTATTTAACGAAAAACAAAAGCTTTGGACCAGCCAAAACGGCAACTAAAGCAAAAATCAAGCCAGCCAAACAAGCAAAAGAGCTAAACATTAAAACTATTTAAATGTTAGTGTATTAGTAGTTGCATGTAGTAGTAGAGGTGGTAAGATGGGCCACTTGAGCCACCAATTGTAATGCTGGTTATAAAACCATGACCATTTGCTAAAGTCCAAGATACCACACACATCTCATTTCTGTGCTGGCTGGCACGCTCACGAATTGCCATAAAAAAAAAAGAAAATTGAACAGAAAATAAAAATGCAATTTTAGGCGCACAAAGTTCATGTCAGCAGAACGAAAAGAACTTAAGTGAAAAAAATATTCACACAAAATAAAAATTATAAAAAGAAAAACGAAAGAATTTCATTAAAAAAAAAAGTTAACAGAAAAAGAAAAGAACGCCATTTTTTTCTTTCTTATATGAAGCTTAAATAACAAGTGCTCGGTGGCTTAGCGTTGGACATAACCACGATTTCAGCGCTTTTTGTCGTGTTGATGTTAAATTCTGGAGGATTTTTGTTGCTAGTTTTCTTCTTTTTTCTTGGACATGTATTGAGTATATTAAAGACTGAAAATTTTCTTTATGTATTTTACATTAAAGTCTAAAGTACTACAACATATATAGCAGCATCAGCAACAACTACTGACTGTTAGTTGTTTGTTTTTTTTTTTTTTTTTTGTCTTAAGTTTGTAAAGTTTGATGTTATTGCAAAATCTGGAATTGAAAGTAATTTATTTCTTTATTGTTTTACGAATTTACATTGCAACATTTTCGACAAAAAGCAAAAAAACACAGCTACTCTTGCTACATGCAACAGAAACAATAAAAATATATAAGAAAAAAATCAACAACATCAGAAGCTACCAACAACAAAGACAACAACAAGTACAACAATCAAAGCCGACAAAACATTAAGAAAAATTCTCAATCTTAGAGAAAAATGAGACCAACTGAGAACTTAAAAGTTTCTTTTGTACTAAAAATCTAATTAAATCGATTTTTTGTGAAAATCATCTAATGATAGGAATATTTTTGTAGGAATTGGTCAATGAACTTATATTTTCTTTTGAATTTGGCTAATGTCATGGCATATTCCTTACAAATTGTTTAATTAGATGGCAATTTCATAAGAAATTGGACAATTTTATAGCCGTTTTTATGAAAATTGGCCAATGCGATGACATTTTTATACAAAATATTAAATGCAATATTAAATTTGTATGCAAATTGATCAATCCGATAACAATTTTTGCAAATATTGTCCAATGCCATTACATTTTTAGAAAGATTGTATAATGTCATTACATTTTTCTTTGAAATGGGCCAATGCGATTACATCTTCTATAGAAATTGACTAATGCAATGACATTTTCTATGAAAGTTGACTAATGTGATATTAATTTCACTAGAAATTGGATAATGTTGTAACTATTTTTTCTGAAAATTGGCCAATGCAACATTTTTTATACAAATAATATAATAAATTGGTCAATGTTATGATAATTTTAATAAAGATTATTCAATGCCATTACATTTTCTATAGAAATTGACCAATGCTATGATAATTTTTATAAAGATTATCCAATGCCATTACATTTTTTTTAGAAATTGACCAATGCAAAAACATTTTCTATGAAAATTGACTAATGTGATATCAATTTCATTAGAAATTGGACAAGGCTTTGATTTTTTTTAATATAATTGGCCAATGCAGACATTTTTTGTAGAAATTTTTTAATTCAATTATAATTTTGAAAGATATAACTCAATATGATTCATCTTATACATAAATTGGCCAATGCAATGATATTTTCTATGAAAATTGATTAATGTCATGTCATTTCCATTTTTTATGAAAATTAGCCAATGCAATAACAAATTTTTTTGAAATTATTCAATGCCTAATATTAAAAAAAATAAGCTAAAGTAATAACAAATTTTATAAAAATTATCTCATTCCACTACACTTTCTATAGAAATTGGTCAATATGATTACATCTTCTATAGAAATTGACCAATTTAAAGATATTTTATATGAAATTTGACGAAAATTATGTCAATTTCATTTCAAATTGTCCCATGCTATAATATTTTTAATGAAGATAATCTAATTTGATGACTTTTTTTTAATTAGCCAATGCAATTACATCTTCTATAGAAATTGGACAATTCAATGACATTTTCTATAGAAATTGAATAATTTGATGTCAATTTCATTAGAAATTGGGAAATTATTTGAGTTTTTTATAAAAATTGGTCAATGTAGTTTCATTTTTAATCTAAATTATTCAATTACACAAAATGTTTTCTAACAACTGGCCAATGCAGTGATATTTTCTAAGGAAATTGGTCAATGCCATTTGAATTTTAAAAGAAATTATCACTAAAAATTAATTTAAATTTTTAGTAAAAATTTAAATTTTTAGTAAAAATTTAATTTTTTGTGAAAACTTAAGTTTTTGGTAAAATTTTAAAGTTAAGGTAAAAATTTTTGGAAAAAATTCAAATTTTAGTAAAAATTTAAATTTTTACTGAAAATTTTAATTTTTTGTGAAAATTTTAAAGAAGTTTTTTGTGAATAATTAAATTTTTAGAAAAAAATAAATTTTTTTGTAAGAATTTAAATTTTTCATGTGAAAATTTGAATTTTTAGTGAAAATTTTAGTTTTTAGCGAAAATATAAATTTTTTAGTAAAAATTTAATATTTTAGTGAAAATTTTTATGAAAATTTATATTTTTAATAATAATTTAAATTTTTAGTCAAAATTTAAATTTTAAGTCAAATTTTAATTTTTTGTGAAAAACATTTAATTTAAATTTTAAGTAAAAATTCAATTTCTTAGTGAAAATTTATGTTTTTATTGAAAATTTAAATTTTTGGGAAAAATTCAAATTATAGTAAAAATTTAAATTTTTAGTGAAAATTTAAATTTTTAGTAAAAATTTAAATTTTTAGTAAAAATTTAGATTTTTAGTAAAAATTTAAATTTTTAGTGAAAATTTAAATTTTTAGTAAAAATTTAAATTTTTAGTAAAAATTTAAATTTTTAGTAAAAATTTAAATTTTTAGTAAGAATTTAAATTTTTAGTGAAAATTTAAGTTTTTAGTGAAAATTTAAATTTTTAGTAAAAAAATAAATTTTTAGTAAAAATTTAAATTTTTAGTAAAAATTTAAATTTTTAGTGAAAATTTAAGTTTTTAGTAAAAATTTAAATTTTTGGTAAAAATTTAAATTTTTAGTTAAAATTTAAATTTTTAGTGAAAATTTTAGTGAAAATTAAAATTTTTAGTAAAAATTAAAATTTTTAGTAAAAATTTAAATTTTTAGTGAAAATTTAAGTTTTTAGTGAAAATTTAAAGTTAAGGTAAAAATTCAAATTTAAGTAAAAATTTAAAATTTTAGTAAAAATTTAAATTTTTAGTAAAAATTTACATTTTTAGTGAAAATTTAAATTTTTAGTGAAAAATTTAATATTCAATGATAATTTAAATTTTTAATTAAAATAAAAGTTTTTAGTAAAAATTTAAATTTAAGGGAAAAATTCAAATTTTTAGTAAAAATTTAAATTTTTAAGAAAAATTAAAAATTTCGTAAAAATTTAAATTTTTAGTGAATATTTTTATTTTTAGTAAAATTTTAATTTTTTGTTAAAACTTAAGTTTTTAATGAAAATTTAAAGTTAACGTGAAAATTCGAATTTTAGTAAAAATTTAAATTTTTTAGTAAAAATTTAAATTTTTAGTAAAAATTTAAATTTTTAGTAAAAATTTGAATTTTTAGTGAAAAGTTAAATTTTTAGTGAAAATTTGAATTTTTAGTGAAAAGTTAAATTTTTAGTGAAAATTTTAATTTTCATGATAATTTAAATTTTTAGTTAAAATTAAAGTTTTTAGTGAAAATTTAAATTTAAGGCAAAAATTCAAATTTTTAGTAGTAATTGAAAATTTAAATTTTTAGTGAAATTTTAATTTTTGTTAAAAAGTTAATTTTTGGAAAAATTAAATTTTTGGAAAAATTAAATTTTTTATGAATATTAAAATTTTTAGTAAAAATTAAAATTTTTAGTAAAAATTTAAATTTTTTGTGAAAATTTAAAAGTTTTTAGTGAAAATTTAAATTTAAGGCAAAAATTCAAATTTTTAGTAAAAATTTTAATTTTTAGTAAAAATTCAAATTTTAAGGAAAAATTAAATTTTTCGCAAAAATTTAAATTTTTAGTGAAGATTTAAATTTTTAGTGAAAATTTTAATTTTTAGTAAAAATTTAATTTTTTGTGAAAACTTAAGTTTTTAATGAAAATGTAAAGTTAAGGTAAAAATTCAAATTTTAGTAAAATTTTAAATTTTTAGTAAAAATTTAATTTTTTAGTGAAAACTTAAGTTTTTAATGAAAATTTAAAGTTAAGGTAAAAATTCATATTTTAAGAAAAATTTAAATTTTTAATAAAAACTTAAATTTTTAGTAAAAATTTAAATTTTTTGTGAAAATTTAAGTTTTTAGTGAAAAATTTTATATTCAATGATAATTTAAATTTTTAGTTAAAATTAAAGTTTTTAATGAATATCTAAATTTAAGGCAAAAATTCAAATTTTTAGTAATAATTTAAATTTTTAGTGAAAATTTTAATTTTTAGTAAAAAGTCTAATTTTTTTTAATATTTAAATTTTTAGTGAAATTTTAATTTTTGTTAAAAAGTAAATTATTGTAAATAATTAAATTTTTTGGAAAAACAAAATTTTTTATGAATATTAAAATTTTTAGTAAGAATTCAAATTTTTATCGAAAATTTAAATTTTTGTTAAAAAGTTAAATTTAAGGAAAAAAAATCAAATTTTTAGTAAAAATTGAAATTCTTAGCAAAAATTCAAATTTTCGTAAAAATTTCAATTTTTAGTAAAGATTTAAATTTTTAGTAAAAATTTAAAATTATAAAAAAAGTTCTTTTTTATAGGAATTTATTCAAAAATTTCTAATTTTTATAGGAGATTTTTCAACGTTTTTTTGTTTTTATGGGAAATGGTTCAAAAATTCCTTATTTTTATTGGAAATTTTTGAAATTTTTCATATTTTTATAGGAAATTTTTTTAAAAATTTAATATTTAAGATTTGATTTTCAAATTTAAATTTTTAGTAAAAATATTTAAAGAGATGTAAGATATTTCTAAAACATTTGTGTAGCATACTTTTAGGATAGTGTAAATAAATATATATATAATACAAGTTGTGAACCGCCGTGGTATAGCAGGTTAGTCATCCGCCTAGCATACCAGAAGTCCCAAGTTCAATCCCCGACCAGGACCCACTTAAAAAAATGAATTTTCAAAAAAGGTGTTCTTTTTCCCGTATAAAGACAAATATTTGCTTAATTTTGCCATCATACAAACATTTTCTCAAAACTTATATATTTAAGCTGTTTCCGTCATTTGGACTTATATGAGAGCTAGGGTCAATATGGACCGATTATCTCAAAATTGATTACAGTTGCAGCAAAAATTATGTGTGCAAAAAATAAACGTGAAATTCTCATTACCTTTAGATTTACGAGCGTTTTTGTGACTTTTGTATCATTTAGTGCGTTTTGATAGAAGAGCTTGTATGGAAGCTATAGTCAAATGTGGACCGATTTCAATGAAATTTGGTACAGTGATTAAGGTTTACATAAACAGTATTTGTTTTAAATTTCATTCGAAAATATTAATATTTGTTGCCAATATATAAATTCCGGGGAATGGGACCTATAGCAGGTACCATAAATAATGGGCCGATTTTGACGAATCTCAATAGCCACTATCTGTGCCAAATTTCATCAAATTATCTTCAGAATTGCGACCTGTACTTTGATTACATTATTTTCATGGGGGTCCAGCCAGAAGGACGGACGGATGGATGGATGGACTTAAGGATGGACGGACGGACGGACGGACGGACGGACGGACGGACGGACTGACGGACGGACTGACGGACTGATGGACGGACGGACGGACGGACGGACGGACTGACGGACGGACGGTCGGACGGACGGACGGACGGACGGACTGACGGACGGACTGACGGGCTGACGGACTGACGAACTGACATTGCTAAATAGACTCAGAAAGTGATTACAAGCCTATTGGTATACTAAAAGGTGGGTCTAAGACAAATATTTCTTTGCATTATATATATCAGCATAGACTTATAATACCATTTCCACCATATGGCGGTAAAGGGTATAAAAATAATTTTTCTTTGCTGTTCGTATGTGGAAAAGCATTCTATAAAAGCCGTTTTTTCACAGGACAAAAAAAAAATTCAAATGTTTTAATTTCATGGCATTTTATACAAATTCTATACAAATTGACAGATTCTATTTGCCTTTTCTATAGAAATTGTTCCATTAGATAATATTTATATAAAACATATTTTATTGTATTTTTTGCTAAAAAAACAAAAAGTTTGTAATTTTTTAAGGTGATCATCATCACAATTTTTGTTGGCCACATCATCTTGAACATATGTTCCATATAGTATGCACCTTCATGTCTGTCCCAGCCTCTAAATGTACATTTGGGTGATGATATTTCATTGGTTTACTAGCTGCATCATTGCATTGTTATTTTGAAGGAAAAACCAAAAGAACAAAAAGATCAAAAGTCCGTCCATCATTTCATCCATCCCAAATGTTAGTATGACTAAGGACACAAGGTAACTTAAGGGAAAAAACCAAAACAATGCGTGTGCATGCATGTTTGTTTTTTTTTTTTGGTTATACCTTGTCTGCGGTGGCCAGTCAGACTGAAATTGTATGTTAGTGGCAGGAAGAAAAAAAGAAATGAAGCACTGCCAGATGCTAAGGCAAGAACATCAGTGATCATCATCTTCTGCAGCAAAAGCAGTAACAGGCAGCAGCAGCAGCAGCAACATTACTGGGTAATAGTTGTCTAACCAAAAAATCTTTAGGTTCTTTCTTTCAATTTGGAAACTACAAGAGTACCGCTCATGATCATCAGTGTCAATGTTAAATAAACTCCATGTACTGCACAAGCTATTAAATGTTGTTTAAGAGATTGTTCGTTTGTTGTGTTTGTTGTTCTTGTTATTGTTGATAGTTGCTAAAAGATGTTGCTGGCAATGTTGATGAGATTGTTGTGTATTTGTGTGTGGTACCTTGAAAGCGCCCACCAACCACCAAGCTCTGTCTACACACACACACATTCGCTGTGCAACTGCAACACAAACATTTATTATGGGATAAATTTATGTACTAAGAGATTGTCTGGCAAAAACAAAACGATTTCATTGTGATGCATGTTCTCTGTAGCTGAAGATGGAGGGGGGGGGGGCGGGTTAAGGGGGTATAGTACTCCTAAAAGAATCCAAACAATATACACTATTATCCATCGATTAATCGCCCTAAGGAATGCGTTCGAAATGCAAAATGTCAGCTTTTTTAAAATTCTTTAAACGTTTGTGGTATTTCTTTTGTTTTCTGTGAGAAATTTCAAGCCAACTAACATAAATTACTTAAACGCTGACATCTTTTAGCAAAAATAATATAAAAATGTTGCAGCTTGCTTTTAGCTAAAAATGCTTTGGCTTACTTATTTACCTTTAAAACTTGCCACAGAGTGGCTTAGAGTAGTGTCGAATGTCTGTGGCTAAAAGTTTGTTCGTTTGGTGGCAATACTGACAATAAGTTGTAGTTTTATACGCTTTATTTTTTTCAATTTTATATTTTTTTATATTGTGTAACATGTTGCATGCTACTTATCGCTTTTGTTGCTTTGCTTTTATATTTATTTCATTTAGTCAGAGTTTAGTACCGCATTAAAGTTGGCTGTGAATCCCGCTCGTGTTTGGTTTATAATATCTGTGTGGCATTTGTTAAAGGAAAGACTGAAAACCATTAAAATTTTTGCTTGCAATTTTTATGTTTTCTTTCTCTATTGTTGCAGTTGCTTGTTGCTGTTGCTGTTGTTTTCTTTTGTTGCCTTCAATTTACTTTAGCAAATAAATTTTATATTGAATTTGTTTGGCAACTCAACTAACTCACAAGAAGAAAATTTATTATCGCGTTTAGTTTCAATACTATTATTTAATTTTGTACAAATTGTTTTGAAGAATTTTATGCAGAGTGATATGTTTTTATTCCCCCCTCCCAAAACACAACAAAACAAAAGACTTAAGTCAAGAACTTGATTTGTAGGGAATGTGGCGTGATTTAAACAAAAGACTTAAGAAACAAACTTGAAATATTTTGAAAGCCTCAAGACGAGAAAAAGAAAAATATTTTATTTATTTCAAAATAATTGCTTTATTTATGAGAAATATTAAATTAAAGAATAAAATCGTCATGAAAATGTTCTATTGCATTTTGTTAATTCAAAAAGTGTTTCCTATAGAAAATGGCCAATATAAAAATATAGTTTATGATCATTTCTCAGGTAAATATTTTATGCCTAGAAATTGTTTATATCAATATATATATATAATTTCCCGAGAACATTTCAGATGGAACAAGGAGTAATTCTTTCAGACATTGAGCTGCATCCAATTCTATTTTTAGACTCATTGAAAGGGACCAACGTTTTAACTCCGGCTTCGAATAGCAAATGCATTAGTTCGAGAAGTTTAACATAGCCTAAAACTCAACAACCAGTGGCTAGCTGAGGTATGAGGTGAACCGCCACTTTTTTTTGAAATTTTTTTTTTCAAGTTAGTCTGACCGGGGATTGAACTTGGGACCTCTGGTATGCTAGACGAAATCACTAATCTGCTATACCACGGCTGCTCACAATAGCAATATCATTAATTTTCTTTGTTTTTAGAAGACCAGCAACCCAAAGTTATTAAATTTGCATTTAATTACAAATTCCTTAGCAAGACAAAAATTAAAAAAATTATACAAATTTCCAAATTAAATTAAAAATTATAAAAAAAAATCATCAAAAACACTTCAATCGAACAAAGTGATTGTTAAATTTTCATTTGTTTTAATTAAATAACTAAATTTAATCAGAGTCAAAAGTCATGACAAAAAAATCGTTAACACTTGAAAAAAATTGTAAATAAATAAAAATTGAAAAATTTTTATTTCTTGTTACAAAACTAAACAAAATATAAATCAAACAAAGCAAACAAAAAACGAAAAGTCTTGCAAAAATTAAAGAACATGTTTTGTAGTTTTTTTCCGCTTATAACTTTTTTTCCATTTGAATTAAATGGTTTTAGTTTTTAAGCAAAAATTTAGCAATCTGCGGTTGATGGTGAATATGATAAAAATAAAGAATACAAAATATTTATGCTTTAATAAACGAAACTCTAGTAGACTTAAAGACTCCAAAACAAAACTTGAAGGCACAAGGAATTATGTTGAAGTGAAATATATGAAAAAAAAACTTGTCGAATGGAGCAGCAATTGCTAAGCGTTTAATTTCAATTCTCCATAAACTTGTTAGTCGTACACATGAACCAGGCGAATGCCCTTCACAAAAATTTTACATTTTTATTAGAATATTTAAAAGTTTTTGAAAAATTTCCTATAAAAATAAGAAATTTTTGAAATTTTTCCAAAAAGAATAACAAATTTTTGAAAATTTTTCTATAAAAATAAGAAATTTTTGAAAAATTTCCTTAAAAAATAAAAAATTTTTAAATAATTTCCTATAAAAGCAAAAAATTTTTGAAAACTTTCCTATAAAAATAAAAACTTTTTAAAAAATTTCCTATAAAAAGAAGAAATTTTTTAAAAATATCCTATACAAATAAGAAATTTTTAAAAAATTTCCTATAAAAATAGGAAATTTTTGAAAAATTTCCCATAAAAATAGGAAATTTTTGAAAAATTTCCTATTAAAATAAGAAATTTTTGAAAAATTTCCTTAAAAAATAAGAAATTTTTGAAAAATTTCCTTAAAAAATAAAAAATTTTTAAAAAATTTCCTATAAAAGCAAAAAATTTTTGAAAACTTTCCTATAAAAATAAAAACTTTTTGAAAAATTTCCTATAAAAAGAAGAAATTTTTTAAAAATATCCTATACAAATAAGAAATTTTTAAAAAATTTCCTATAAAAATAGGAAATTTTTGAAAAATTTCCTAAAAAAATAGGAAATTTTTGAAAAATTTCCTATAAAAATAGGAAATTTTTGAAAAATTTCCTATAAATATAGGAAATTTTTTAAAAATTTCCTATAAAAATAGGAAATTTTTGAAAAATTTCCTACCAAATAGGAAATTTTTAAAAAATTTCCTATCAAAATAGGAAATTTTTGAAAAATTTCCTATAAAAATAGGAAATTTTTGAAAAATTTCCTATAAAAATAGGAAATTTTTGAAAAATTTCCTATAAAAATAGGAAATTTTTGAAAAATTTCCTATAAAAATAGGAAATTTTTGAAAAATTTCCTATAAAAATAGGAAATTTTTGAAAAATTTCCTATCAAAATAGGAAATTTTTGAAAAATTTCCTATAAAAATAGGAAATTTTTGAAAAATTTCCTATAAAAATAGGACATTTTTGAAAAATTTCCTATAAAAATAGGAAATTTTTGAAAAATTTCCTATAAAAATAGGAAATTTTTAAAAAATTTCCTATAAAAATAGGAAATTTTTGAAAAATTTCCTATAAAAATAGGACATTTTTGAAAAATTTCCTATAAAAATAGGAAATTTTTAAAAAATTTCCCATCAAAATAAGAATTTTTTGAAAAATTTCCTATCAAAATAAGAAATTTTTGAAAAATTTCCTACAAAAATAAAAAATTTTTAAAAAACTTTTTTTTAAAAACAGTAAATTTAAGAAAAAAAAAATGCTATAAAAATAATAAATTTTTACCTAATTTCCTAAAAAATAAGAAATTTTTACAAAATTTCTTACAAAAATAAGAAATTTTTGAAAAATTTGCTATAAAAATAGGAAATTTTAGAAAAAATTTCCTATAAAAATAAGTATTTTTTGAAAAATTTACTACGAAAAAAGAAATTTTTGAAAAACTTCCCGTAAAAATAAGAAATTTTTTAAAGATTTTTAATTAAAATAAGGATTTTTTGAAAAATTTCCTATAAAAATAAGAAATTTTTGAAAAATTTTCAATTAAATAAGAAATTTTTGGAAAATTTTCTTTAAAAATAGGAAATTTTTTTAAAAATTTTCTGCATAAATAAGAAACTTTTGAAAGATTTCCTATATCAACAAGAACTTTGACAAAAATTTCTAATTTTTAAAAAATTTTCAAAAAATTTCTTAACTTAACAGGAAATTTTTGAAAAATTTTTTATTTTTATAAGAAATTTTTAAAAAATTTCTTGTTTTTATATAAAATTTTAAAAAACCTTTAAACGTATATAGAAATGTTTCATTTTTTTATAGGAGTATTTTTAAAATTTTTTTTTATTTGTTTTTAAAATTTTTTTAAAAAATTTGAACTTTTTTAGGAAACTTTTCAAAGATTTTCTATTTTTGAAATAATTTTTTTTTTAATTTCCTATTTTAATACGAAATATTTTAAAAATTTATATTTTTCAAAAATTTCCTTTTTTTATAGGAAATTTTTTAAAAATTTCTTATTTTTATAGAACATTTTTCAAAAATTTTTATAGAAAATTAATTTTTTTTTTATTTTTATTTTATAGGAAATTTTTTAAAAATTTCTTATTTTTATAGGAAATTTTTTAAAAATTTCTTATTTTTATAGGAAATTTTTTAAAAATTTTTTATTTTTATAGGAAATTTTTTAAAAATTTCTTATTTTTATAGGAATTTTTTTAAAATTTTCTTATTTTTATAGGAAATTTTTGACAAATTTCTTATTTTTAAAGGAAATTTTTTAAAAATTTCTTATTTTTATAGGAAATTTTTGAAAAATTTCTTATTTTTATAGGAAATTTTTGAAAAATTTCTTATTTTTATAGGAAATTTTTGAAAAATTTCTTATTTTTATAGGAAATTTTTGAAAAATTTTTTATTTTTATAATAAATTTTTCAAAATTTTTTATTTTTATATAAAATTTTAAAAAAATTTTAACTAGCCCCTACATCATTGATCTACTATAAAGGCAGGAAACAAGTATTTTGCTGAGGAAAAAATATACCACATTTATGTTTAAATCTGCACAATAAAATAAAACTTACTACTGAGTTTAATTTAATGGCTGGATAAATTTTTTTTCCAAATATTTGAAAATTGTCTGTATATAAACGTTACTGCAGTGACAGCTAAAGCGTTAATAAAATGAGGCTAAGACTGACTTATGTGACGTTTATAACTTTAAGACAATAATTATATTCACAACGTTTAAAAAAATATTTCATTTGTACTTTATACCCCCAGACTCAGTCAGACTCAGGAGCTATGAACACGAAGATTGACTTTAAATTATTTTCGGTTTTATTTTCTTCATCGCTTTTGCCAAGTTTTGGCTGCTTATTGTCTGCTCTTGGTTGTTGGTTTGTCGGGTTGGTTGGTTGGTTATAGCTCATGATTGTTCATGCTCATTATCATGAATTTAAGGTTTTAAATATTTTTTGTGTGTTGGGTGCTGAAGCTGAGGCTTTTTCTCTTATTTTTTTTTTTCAAAAAACATTAAAGGGGTTTTTTGTTTGTTTTTTGCTTGTAGTTCTTTTTTCTTTTTTCGGGACTTTGTGTTACGAGTGTCTGGCTGCCAGCAGCAGCAGCAAACAACAAACATTTTATATGCACCATGACAAATTAAAAAATAAACAAGAATCTGTTTAAAAGACAATTAAAAATATTTAAGCTGCACATGCCAGCCTTTAGACTCTCCGTTCGTACCATCCATCCATCCATCCGTCTGTCTATCTATCAGACCACAAGTTACACTCATGCAAACGATTATTGGGTACAAACATTTAAACCTCATAAATGCAGATAATCACAATGATTGTGTGTGAAAGTTTATAAATATTTATATAGTATAAATTTATTGTATTTCGTATTATTGTTGTTGTTATTGTAATATTATAATCTTTTATAAATTACAAGATTTTCTTTTAATAACGCTTCTTCTTTTCTTTTTTCTCATTATGATTTCATTTAAAGTTGGTGTCTTAAGTCTTTTGTTTATGAAGTGACAATTTGTGAATGTCTTTAAATCGGAAAGCCTTTTAAATATTTTTTTCTTATTGTTCAATTGGTATTTAATTAGTTGAAGTTAATTGTTGATTTATTTGCTTTACTTTTTTTTTTTGAGTTTTTGGTAATGAATTTGTCTAGTAAATAAATTTTGAGTGAGGTTTTGTTTGTTTTTAAAAAGCTTGAAATTATTTACATATAAGAAATGTCAACTAATTAGTTAAAGTTAGAAGAAATTCGTTTGTTTATTTTATAAATGTCCAGAAAAGATTTTTATTGTTTAAAGGTGTTGAACGGAAGAATATCTTTAAGAGGTTTAGAGTTCAATTAAGGGACATACGTAAATAAGAGACAAGTGGATGACAAATAAAGGATAAAATTTTAATCGAAAAATGTCATATGATGTAAAAGCGGTCTAGACAGATGGCTAGCGGCTCTTTTGTGTTAGAAAATTTTCCACAAAATTAAAAAAATTTTGAAAAATTTGCTAAATGTATGTTAGTTGATCAAATATCTGACAAAAGAAAGACTGTTTTCTATATAGAGAACAGTTGACGATAGGAAGACTGTTTTCTATATAGAGAACAATTGACGATAGGAAGACTGTTTTCTATATAGAGAACAGTTGACGATAGGAAGACTGTTTTCTATATAGAGAACAGTTGACGATAGGAAGACTGTTTTCTATATAGAGAACAGTTGACGATAGGAAGACTGTTTTCTATATAGAGAACAGTTGACGATAGGAAGACTGTTTTCTATATAGAGAACAGTTGACGATAGGAAGACTGTTTTCTATATAGAGAACAGTTGACGATAGGAAGACTGTTTTCTATATAGAGAACAGTTGACGATAGGAAGACTGTTTTCTATATAGAGAACAGTTGACGATAGGAAGACTGTTTTCTATATAGAGAACAGTTGACGATAGGAAGACTGTTTTCTATATAGAGAACAGTTGACGATAGGAAGACTGTTTTCTATATAGAGAACAGTTGACGATAGGAAGACTGTTTTCTATATAGAGAACAGTTGACGATAGGAAGACTGTTTTCTATATAGAGAACAGTTGACGATAGGAAGACTGTTTTCTATATAGAGAACAGTTGACGATAGGAAGACTGTTTTCTATATAGAGAACAGTTGACGATAGGAAGACTGTTTTCTATATAGAGAACAGTTGACGATAGGAAGACTGTTTTCTATATAGAGAACAGTTGACGATAGGAAGGTTGTTTGCTATATAGAGAACAGTTGACGATAGGAAGACTGTTTTCTATATAGAGAACAGTTGACGATAGGAAGACTGTTTTCTATATAGAGAACAGTTGACGTTAGGAAGACTGTTTTTTATATAAAGAACAGTTGACGTAAGGAAGACTGTTTTCTATATAGAGAACAGTTGACGATAGGAAGACTGTTTTCTATGTAGAGAACAGTTGACGATAGGAAGACTGTTTTCTATATAGAGAACAGTTGACGTTAGGAAGACTGTTTTCTATATAGAGAACAGTTGACGATAGGAAGACTGTTTTCTATATAGAGAACAGTTAACGTTAGGAAGACTGTTTTCTATATAGAGAACAGTTGACGATAGGAAGACTATTTTCTATATAGAGAACAGTTGACGATAGGAAGACTCTTTTCTATATAGATAACAGTTGACGATAGGAAAACTGTTTCCTATATAGAGAACAGTTGACGATAGGAAGACTCTTTTCTATATAGAGAACAGTTGACGATAGGAAGACTGTTTTCTATATAGAGAATAGTTGACGATAGGAAGACTGTTTTCTATATAGAGAACAGTTGACGATAGGAAGACTGTTTTCTATATAGAGAACAGTTGACGATAGGTAGACTGTTTTCTATATAGAGAACAGTTGACGATAGGAAGACTGTTTTCTATATAGAGAACAGTTGACGTTAGGAAGACTGTTTTCTATATAGAGAACAGTTGACGTTAGGAAGACTGTTTTTTATATAGAGAACAGTTGACGTTAGGAAGACTGTTTTCTATATAGAGAACAGTTGACGTTAGGAAGACTGTTTTCTATATAGAGAACAGTTGACGATAGGAAGACTGTTTTCTATATAGAGAACAGTTGACGTTATGAAGACTGTTTTCTATATAGAGAACAGTTGACGTTAGGAAGACTGTTTTCTATATAGAGAACAGTTGACGATAGTAAGACTGTTTTCTATATAGAGAACAGTTGACGTTAGGAAGACTGTTTTTTATATAGAGAACAGTTGAAGTTAGGAAGATTGTTTTCTATATAGAGAACAGTTGACGTTAGGAAGACTGTTTTCTATATAAAGAACAGTTGACGTAAGGAAGACTGTTTTCTATATAGAGAACAGTTGACGATAGGAAGACTGTTTTCTATGTAGAGAACAGTTGACGATAGGAAGACTGTTTTCTATATAGAGAACAGTTGACGATAGGAAGACTGTCTTCTATATAGAAAACAGTTGACATTAGGAAGACTGTTTTTTATATAAAGAGCAGTTGATGTTAAGAAGACTGTTTTCTTTATATAAGTATTTCAAAAAGTTCGTTTCTTAAGTCTTTTGTTCATAGTTAAAAATTTAACCCATTTTAGTTTTTGTCCTAAAAAATGAACAAATAAATCATATTTTAGTTGCAATAAATTTCAAACTAAATCTCTCCTCATCTCTTTATTACCATCAAAAACTATGAACTAAATATTTAAAATATTCCAGTTTATCTTGTTCAAATATTTGTATGTGTATAAATTCATTTAACTTAACGAATTGATTCGTTTTGATTTGAATTTAATTTTAATGCTTAACTGATATCAAAATTTATTTGATTTTATAAATTCAAAATGATCGTAAATTAACAGGTATTTATGATTTAACAAACTGAAACGAAATATCAATATACGGTTTTTTATATTTTTTGTTATCTCTACATCGACAATAATTTTGATTATATGAATTTATAAGAACTTTCATTGACGTCTCTAGCGAGTTTGAAAATAAATAACTATAAATTTTTAAATTTAATCTACTGCAATATTAAGTCAACTGGTTAGCCATATACCGGAGGAGAAAGGGGAAAAGAGTCAGTGAAAGAAGTAGACAAAAAACAAATAAATTAACTGAATAACAAGAAGAAACTTTACCGCTTTATCAGCAGATTTAAATCTCATTTTAACTAATAAAAATGTAATTAATTAATATTTTATAGACTTTAAACAAATAACTTAAATTTAAGCTGATGTTGAGACAACAAAACCCCTCCTAATAACTGGCCAATGAAATTCTTAAGGTTTTTGGTTTCTTAAAGAATTATTTTAATTTTATTTTTTTAGACAATTTTAGGATTTATTTGCTTTTGAGGAATTTCGGGTGATGATATCATCTGATAACAACGCCAACTGAGGCGTGTGAGTTCGCACAGCAGGTGCTTTGCATTAAATTAAATCTTTAACAAAAAAAAACTGATTTTTAAATCAGAAAAAGAAATCCACCAAAACCAAAAGAAAGAAAAAATTTTAACAATCAGAAAAATGTTTGTGGTTTTTTTGTTTTTGTTAATAAAAATGAGATAATTTTTATAGTAAAATATATAAAATAAATCTGAGATTTTTCAGTTGAGATAAAACAAACATGATTAAAATCAAACAAATCTAATTTCAAGCGGTTTTTTATTTGAGAAACAAGTTTTTTTCTATACATTTCTTTTATATTAATTTTCAAAAAAATATTTTGTGTGGCTTTTCAACAAGATTGATTGTTTCGATAAGAAATATTGGGCGTCTTGAAGGGTTTGATATGTAAAGTTATAATATGTTAGAAAACAAATTGATTTGAATATTTTATGGGGCACGTAAGAATAAAAATATTGTATACAAGTTTGTTGCTTAAGTCTTTTGTTTAAAAACCAAAAATTTGAAGAAATTCTTTAAAGAAAAGCTTTAAGTGGAAACTTTTCTTTAAAAAAAAATCGAGAACACAACGAATTACATTAGAACTTAATACTCTGGAATAGAAAAAAATTAAAAAATGGAAAACTGTCTTACTTTTTTTTAACAAAAACATACAAGCTTTTTCTGTATAAAAAAAAAACTTGACAGAAAACTTTCTTCTTTAATAGAATATCATCCCATGGAAGAGAAAAATTATTGTATTTAAGTTTTTTTGCTTAAGTCTTTTGTTTGAATACCAAAAATACTTTTTCTTGTAGGAAAACTGTTTTTCTATGAAAATATGACTAAATTTGATTTTGTATTAAAAAAAAAACTTGACAGAAAAGTTCCTTCTTTAATAGAAAATACACAAAATTTCCTATAAAACAAGAAACTTTCGAAAACTTTCCTATGAAAATAAGAAGTGCTAAAAACTTTCCTAAAAAGATAAGAAATTTTAAAAAAATTTCATTTAAAGATAAGAAATTTTTAAAAAAATTTCTTTACAAATAAGACATTTTTGAAAAATTTCCTGACAAATAAGAAATTTTTGAAAAATTTTATATAAAAATAAGAATTTGTTGAAATATTTTCTACAAAAATAATAAAATTTTTAAAATTGTTTTTACAAATATAAATTTTTTTAAATATTTCCTATAAAAATTACAAATTTTTCCAAAATTTCCCATAAAAATAACAAAGTTTTGAAAAATTTCCCATAAAAATAGGAAATTTTTGAAAAATTTCCCATAAAAATAAGAAATTTTTAAAAAATTTCCTATAAAAATAGGAAATTTTTTAAAAATAAAAATAGGAAATTTTTGAATAAATTATTATAAAAATGGGAAATTTTTGAAAAATTTCCTATAAAAATAGGATATTTTTGAAAAATTTATTATAAAAGTAGGAAATTTCCAAAAAGTTCCTATAAAAATAGGAAATTTTTCAAAACTTTCCTTTAAAGGAAATTTTTGAAAAATTTCCTTTCAAAATAGGCAATTTTTAAAAAACTTCCTTTAAAAGTTGGAAATTTTTAAAGAACTTCCTATAAAAATAGGTAATTTTTGAAAAATTTCCTATAAAAATATGAAATTTTAGAAAAATTTCCAACAAAAATAGGAAATTTTTGAAAAATTGCCTATAAAAATAGGAAATGTTTGAAAAATTTACTATAAAAATAGGAAAGTTTTGAAAAATGTCCTATAAAAATAGGAAATTTTTGAAAAATTTCCTATAAAAATAGGAAATTTTTGAAAAATTTCCTATAAAAATAGGAAATTTTTGAAAAATTTCCTATAAAAATAGGAAATTTTTGAAAAATTTCCTATAAAAATAGGAAATTTTTGAAAAATTTCCTATAAAAATAGGAAATTTTTGAAAAATTTCCTATAAAAATAGGAAATTTTTGAAAAATTTCCTATAAAAATAGGAAATTTTTGAAAAATTTCCTATAAAAATAGGAAATTTTTGAAAAATTTCCTATAAAAACAGGAAATTTTTGAAAAATTTCCTATAAAAACAGGAAATTTTTGAAAAATTTCCTATAAAAACAGGAAATTTTTGAAAAATTTCCTATAAAAACAGGAAATTTTTGAAAAATTTCCTATAAAAACAGAAAATTTTTTAAAAATTTCCTATAAAAACAGGAAATTTTTGAAAAATTTCCTATAAAAATAGAAAATTTTTGAAAAATTTCCTATAAAAATAGGAAAGTTTTAAAAAAATTTTCTATAGAAATAAAGGAAATTTTTCTATAAAATTTAAATAAAGGAATTTTCATATTTTATTTGAATTTTTGTTAAAAAAAGATAATTTTATATCGAACTTTACTTTTTCTCCTCTCTAAAATATTTCCTAATGTTTGTAGAATAGTAAAATCAAATCAAAGAATATACCAGCATAAACTACTGACAGACATGAGTTAGATTCAAAGTAATTTGAAAAAAAGAATAGCATCAAATTGGTCCAGTACGTTTCAAATATTGTCCTTACACTAACAATGACCATTATGTGTCCTGTCCGCACGAGTATGTTTTTCTACAATTTTTTTTCATTCACTTGTTTAAATGATGTTTCTACATTTGAAAAATTTCCTATAAAACTTAGAAAATTTTCAAAAATTTCCTAAAAAAAAGAAACTTTGAAAAAATTCCTATAAAAACGAGAAATTTTTAAAAAATTTCCTATAAAAATACACATTTTTTGAAACATTTCCTATAAACTATAAAATTTTTGAAAAATTTCCTATAAACTATAAAATTTTTGAAAAATTTTACTATAAAAATAAGAAATTTTTGAAAAATTTCCTATAAAAATAAGAAATTTTTGAAGAATTGCCTATAAAAATAAGAAATTTTTGAAAATTTTTCTATACAAATAAGCAATTTTTGAAATTTTTTTTTTAAATAAGAAATTTTTAAAATATTTTCTTAAAAAAATATTTTTTTAAAAACTTCCTAAAAAATTGAAATTTTTCAAAAATTTCCTATGAAAATAAAAAGTTTTGAAAAATTTCCTATAAAAATAAGAAATTTTTTTACAAAAATAAGAAATTTTTGAAAAATTTCTTTAAAAAATAAGAAATTTTTAAAAATTTCCTAGAAAAATAAGAAATTTTTGAAAAATTTCCTTTAAAAATATGAAATTTAAAAAAAAATTGTCAAAAAAATAAGAAATTTTTGAAAGATTTCCTATAAAAATAAAAAATGTTTGAAAAATTTCCTTTAAAAAAAGAAAGAAACTCTCTTAAGAAAAGCTTTCAGTGAAAACTTTTTTTTAAAACACATCGTAAACACAACTTTTTAGAAAAGAAATTAATACTTTTGGAAAATCTACACTTGAAAATTCTATTTCTTTTTAAAGCCATCTAGTATCATTTTATAACTATGCTTTTCTAAAACAACCAATAAAAATACTAAAAATATTCCATTATTTACCTAAAATTTTACTCCCAAAAAATCTAACGTCATCAAAACGTGCCAATTATTTCAAATAACTATTTAATGATCCGCAATAAATCTCTATTTTTAGAAATTTTTTAATAAAAACATAAAAAACCAGAAAAAAAGCTTAATAAAAGTGTGTCAGTATAAAAGAATTCGACAAATCAAAATAAATACATAAATAAAAAAAATAAATAACTTAAGTAAACAAATAAATATTCATTTGGCAAAATATTTAAATATTAATAAATTTAATTTTATATTTATTTCAAATAAACATTCAACTTTTTTTAAGGAGCCACTGTGTCTGCTTATTAGTAAGGCATAACAAAAAAAAAAGACATAAAATTTAAAAAGAAACTAGCAAAAGCTTAAAAACTTACAAATTTGTAAATTATTTAGAGATTAATGTCATGGATTTGGCATAACAAACTGACTTAAGGGTGGACAGAAGGATGGAGTTACGAACGATAAGACACTTTAATAAAGGGACGGACTTTTACTTGACTCTACTCTATTGAATATTAATTGAATACACACACAAAATCTCTATAAAAATTTTAATTGACGAAAAAAAATTATTGCTTTGATGTCAGAAACGACTAACAAATGCCATTAGTTAAACAAATAAATCAAAAAAGTAAAAGATTGTAGAAAAAAAGAGTCTGCAGCATCGAAGAAATCATGAAAGATGACAAAGCCTGAGCAGCAACAACAACGACATCAACATAATCGACAATTGACAACTAATAATTTTCAAATCGAATAAACAACAACAACTACAACAAAACAATATTTAATCAAACCTATTGACATAACGAAGGTGTGACAATAATTGAACAATAATTTATCATTATTAATTAATAAATCAATATTAACAGCAATACAACAACATTAGCAATAGATTGAAAACAACAACAATAAGTTATTAAATAAACAAACAATATTAATTTTAAATTAAATGCATTTGAGCCACAAATTGTATTAACAACAAACATGTAAATAAATTAAACAATAAATTTAATTTTTCAAAAGAAACTTTAAAACTTTTTACAGGACACCACGAACTATTTGTGAGCTTTACTTCAAAATAAGAAATTTTTGAAATATTTCCTATAAAAATAAGAAAAATTTTTTTAAATATAAAAAATGATTAAAAATTTTTCTATGAATATAAGAAATTTTTGAAAAAATACGAAATTTTTAAAATATTCCCACAAAAATAAGAAATTTTTGAACAATTTCCTACAAAAATAAGAAATTCTTAACAAATTTCCTAAAAAATAAGAAATTTTTGAAAAATTTCCTATAAAAAATTCTTAAAAAATTTCCTCAAAAAAATAAGAATTTTTTGCAAAATTTCTTATCATAATAAGAATGTTTTGTAAAAATTATTAAAAAAATAAGAAAGTTTTTAAAAAATTCCTTTAAAAAAACGAAATTTTTTTACAATTTCCTATAAAAATAAGAAATTTTTGAAAAATTTCTAAAAAAAAAATAAGAATTTTTTGAAAATTTTTCCATAAAAATAAAATAAAATTTTTAAAAAATTTCTTATAAAAATAAGAATTTTTTGAAAAATTTAATATCAAAATAAGAAATTTTGAATAACAAAAAAATGTTCTATAGCAATTTTTTCGTTAAACAAAAATCTTTCTATAGAAAATATTTTGTTAAACAAAAATTTTTCTATTGAAAATTTTTTGTTAAACAAAAATTTTTCTATTGAAAATTTTTTGTTAAACAACAATTTTTCTATAGACAATTTTTCGTTAAACAAAAATTTTTCTATAGAAAATTTTTCGTTAAACAAAAATTTTTCTATAGAAAATTTTCTGTTAAACAAAAATTTTTCTATAGAAAATTTTTCGTTAAACAAAAATTTTTCTATAGAAAATTTTTCGTTAAACAAAAATTTTTCTATAGAAAATTCTTTGTTAAACAAAAATTTTTCGTTAACGAAAATTTTTTCTATAGAAAATTCTTTGTTAAACAAAAATTTTTCTATAGAAAAAATTTTTTTTTAACAAAAATTTTTCTATAGAAAATTTTTCGTTAAACAAAAATTTTTCTATAGAAAATTTTTTGTTAAACAAAAATTTTTCTATAGAAAATTTTTTGTTAAACAAAAATTTTTCTATAGAAAATTTTTTGTTAAACAAAAATTTTTCTATAGAAAATTTTTCGTTAAACAAAAATTTTTCCATAGCAAATTTTTCGTTAAACAAAAATTTTTCTATAAAAAATTTTTCGTTAAACAAAAATTTTTCTATAGAAAATTTTTTGTTAAACAAAAATTTTTCTATAGAAGATTTTTTGTTAAACAAAAATTTTTCTATAGAAAATTTTTTGTTAAACAAAAATTTTTCTATAGAAAATTTGTTGTTAAACAAAAATTTTTCTATAGAAAATTTTTCGTTAAACCAAAATTTTTCTATAGAAAATTTTTCGTTTAACAATATTTTTTTTATAGGAAATTGTTCGTTAAACAAACATTTTTCTATAGAAAATTTTTCGTTAAACAAAAATTTTTCGTTAAACAAAAATTTTTCTATAGAAAATTTTTCGTTAAACAAAAATTGCTCTATAGAAAATTTTTCGTTAAACCAAAATTTTTCTATAGAAAATTTTTCGCTAAACAAAAATTTTTCTATAGAAAATTTTTCGCTAAACAAAAATTTTTCTACAGAAAATTTTTCGCTAAACAAAAATTTTTCTATAGAAAATTTTTCGCTAAACAAAAATTTTTCTATAGAAAATTTTTCGCTAAACAAAAATTTTTCTATAGAAAATTTTTCGCTAAATAAAAATTTTTCTATAGAAAATTTTTCATTAAACAAAAATTTTTCTATAGTAAATTTTTTGTTAAACAAAAATCTTTCTATAAAAAATTTTTCGTTAAACAAAATTTGTTTTATAGAAAATTTTCGTTAAACAAAAATTTTTCGTTAAAGAAAATTTTTTCTATAGAAAATTTTTCGTTCAATAAAAAACGTTTTTGTATAGAAAAGCTTTCGTTAAACAAAACCTTTTCTATAGAAAATATTTGTTTATTATTTTTCAATAAAGAATGTTTGAAAAATTCCGTGGAAAAAATAAGAAATTTTTGAAAATCTCGTATAAAAATAAGAAATTTTTGAAAATATCCTATGAAAATAAGAAATTTTTGAAAAATTTCTTATAAAAATAAAAAATTTTTCAAAAATTTCCTATAAAAATAAAAAATTTTTGAAAAATTTCCTATAAAAATAAGACATTTTTGAAAATTTTTTAATAAAAATAAGAAGTTTTTGAAAAGTTTTCAATAAAAAAAAGTAATTTTTTAAAAATTTCTTATAAAAACAAGAAATTTTTGAAATTTTTTTTATAAAAATGAGAAATTAGTAAAAAAATTTCAAAAAAAAAAAGTGATTTTTGAAAAGTTTTTAGAAAACTAAGAAATTTTATTGAAAATTTTTATAAGAATGAACAGTTTTTGAAAAAATTCTTATGGAAAGAAGAAATTTTAGAAAAATTTCCTATAAAAAAGATTTTTTTTATAAAGGTTAAAAAAGTTTGAAGTTTCTTTTTAATATAAGAAATTTTTAAAAAATTTCCTATAAAAATCAGAAATTTTTTAAAAATAAAAAAATAAGTTTTTAAAAAACTTCCTATAAAAATATGTACCGAATTTGAATCTGATACTTTATTAGCTTTGTATATCACTAAACATATCCGTTTGTTTGTCAAAATATCTAGGTAAAATTAATTTTTTTTAATATTATGGGACTTTCGTCGAATAAGTTAAAATGTAGTTGACCTTTTATGTAATATGTTATTTAGATTATCCTTTAAGTATGCTACACAAATGATTCTGAAATCGACCATGTATGAGGCGATTTGGTCCCTTTTTAGCTGGGAATCTGTGTAATATAGGGCCTCTACCATCCACTTATAATGGAGTCCACAAATACAGCGCTTATTGCATCATATATCATATGACATACCCACTATAGGGTACTTTTATTTGATTAAACAAACTCTTTGAAAACTATACCCAATAATAAAAAAAAACTAAAAAACAACTAAAGCATTTAAAACTGAACAATATGAAAAAAAGCCATAGAATTATAAACAAAGTCGTAGCAAAAAATATAGAAACAATTTAAAAAAGTGGGAGTGTTTCGGGTAATCAATAATAATAATAAAATCGCATAATACAAAATAAATTAACATTATAATACAAAAAGAAGACAAGACAAAAAAACTCTAACAATAAATAATTTCTGAACCAAACGATAGCAGAGGAGAAAGAAATGAAAAAAAATCACATAAATAAAAAATATTCAAATGAAATAAATGTTTAATAGACAAATAACAACAAATAACAGATTAATAATAAATGAACAAAAAAAACTTTTTTAAATAATTTATAAGAAATTGCGCTTTTAATTTTTTAACTGGACACACATTTTCTAAGCCATAAATAACTTGAGTGAGAAAATGTGTTTAACTTCAGCAACTTATCATTTTTCTAACACTTTTCTATTCAAACAGCAAAATACAAAAAACATCAGCAACATCAAAAACCACCTTCACATGATGATTAGCACCAGCAAACTTTAGCAATACGATCGATCACTCACTGATCACCACTAGCAATGTTGGCCTGTGTTGGTGCTGCTACTAGTAGATGATATTAATTTCTTTACTAGACATACATGCGCCATTTGGAGGAGAATAGTAAGAAAGAAAGAAAAAAAATAAGCAAAATACTAACTAGAAAAAGTCAATAAATGAATAAATAATAATAGATAATAAATTTGCATTTTAAACGTTTGTGATATGACAGAACAAAAATTTAAATTTTTTATTTAATGTTGCCACTCATGTATTTTTGAGGATGCTGACGTTAATGATGAGACTGATGGCTGCTGATCACTCGGTGCTCAGTTGGTTTAAGAGGGTATTTAAGGAATTTTAATGATGAAATTTTTCTTTGAAATTTCATCAATTTTTACTAAAGAAAATAATTTAAATTTAATGTAATGCTAAGAAATTATCAGTAGACAAAACAAAAGACTTAAGCGCCAAACTTGGTAAGAATAATGTTTTATGTTAAAGTGAAGATTCGAAAGATTTATTTCATGCAAACTTTTGTTGGGTGAAAGTTTAGCATTAACAATCTTAGAAAGTTAGAATATTAATATTATAGACAATTTTGGTAATATTTGTTTAGGTACAGAATCAAATTTTGAGACATTGACTATTTAAAGGTATTCTATAATTTCAGAAATTTTAGAATAGAAAACTTTCTATAGAAAAATTTTTAATTAACGAAAAATTTTCTATAGAAAAATTTTTAATTAACGAAAAATTTTCTATAGAAAAATTTTTAATTAACGAAAAATTTTCTATAGAAAAGTTTTTAATTAACGAAAAATTTTCAATGGAAAAATTTTTAATTAACGAAAAATTTACTATTGAAAAATTTTTAATTAACGAAAAATTTTCTATAGAAAAATTGTTAACTAATGAAAAATTTTCTTTAGAAAAATTTTTAATTAACAAAAAATTTTCTATAGAAAAATTTTTAGTAAACGAAAAATTTTCTATAGAACAATTTTTAACTAACGAAAAATTTTCTATAGAACAATTTTTAATTAACGAAAAATTTTTTATAGAACAATTTTTAATTAACGAAAAATTTTCTATAGAAAAATTTTTAATTAACGAAAAATTTTCTATTGAACAATTTTTAATTAACGAAAAATTTTCTATAGAAAAATTTTTAATTAACGAAAAATTTTTTATAGAAAAATTTTTAATTAACGAAAAATTTTGTATAGAAAAATTTTTAATTAACGAAAAATTTTGTATAGAAAAATTTTTAATTAACGAAAAATTTTCTATAGAAAAATTTTTAATTAACGAAATATTTTCTATAGAAAAATTTTTAATTAACGAAAAATTTTCTATAGAAAATTTTTAAATTAACGAAAAATTTTATAAGAAAAATTTTTAATTAACGAAATATTTTCTATAGAAAAATTTTTAATTAACGAATACTTTTCTATAGAAAACTTTTATATTAACGAAAAATTTTCTATAGAAAAATTTTTAATGAACGAAATATTTTCTATAGAAAAATTTTTAATTAACGAAAAATTTTCTATAGAAAAATTTTTAACTAACGAAAAATTTTCTAAAGAAAAATGTTTTATTAACGAAAAATTTTCTATAGAAGAATTTTTAATTAACGAAAAATTTTCTATAGAAAAATTTTTAATTAACGAAAAATTTTCTATTGAAAAATTTTTAATTAACGAAATATTTTCTATAGAAAAATTTTAAATTAACGAAAAATTTTCTATAGAAAACTTTTATATTTACGAAAAATTTTCTATAGAAAAATTTTTTATGAACGAAATATTTTCTATAGAAAAATTTTTAATTAACGAAAAATTTTCTATAGAAAAATTTTTAACTAACGAAAAATTTTCTAAAGAAAAATTTTTTACTAACGAAAAATTTTCTATAGAAGAATTTTTAATTGACGAAAAATTTTTAATTAACGAAAAATTTTCTATTGAAAAATTTTTAATTAACGAAAAATTTTCTATAGAAAATTTTTTAATTAACAAACAATTTTATATAGAAAAATTTTTAATTAACGAAAAATTTTCTGTAGAAAAATTTTTAATTAACGAAAAATTTTTAATAGAAAATTTTTATATAAACGAAAAATATTCTATAGAAAAATTTTTAATTAACGAAAAATTGTTCATTAATTTCATTAAGAAAAACTTTTAACTAACAAAAATTTAGCTTTAGAAAACTTTTTTGATGCAAAAATTGTCTATAGAAATTGCTTAATAGAAATACATATTTTCTATAATAATTTTTTGATAAAAAAAAAACTTTCCATAGATTTTTTTTTCATAGAAAAATTTTGTAAAGAAATTTTTTCATAGAAAATTTTTCATAAAAAAATTTTCTTTAGAAACTTTCTGAAAGAAAAATTATGTATATAAATTCTTTACAGGAATTTTTTGATAAAAAAAAATTTATGGAAATTTTTTCATAAAAAAATTTTCTATAAAATTTTTTTCATGTAAAAATTTTCTTAAAAACTTTTTGATAGAAAAATGTTATATAGAAATTTTATCTATACAAAATTTTTAATTAAAAAAGTTTCTTTAAAATGATTTTCATTATAATTAATTCTCTATATAAGTTATTTGATAATAATATTTTGTATAAAAATTTTTTGATAGAAAAATTTTTTATAGAAATTTTTTGATACATAATTTTTCTTTAGAAATATTCGGATACAAAAATTTTCTGTAGAAATTATTTAATACACAAATTTTCTATAGAAAGTTTCTTATACAAAATTTTCTATAGAAACTGCTTGATAGTGACATTTTCTGTAGTAATTTTTTGATCAAAAAAACTTCCCCTGGAAACTTTTTGATACAAAAATTTAATAAAAAAATTTTTTCATAGAAAAATTTTATAAAGAAATTTTTTATAGAAAATTTTTAATAAAAAAATTTTCTTTAGAAACTTTCTGAAAAAAAAGTTATCTATATAAATTTGTTATAGGAATTTTTTGATAAAAAAATTTTTTCATAAAAAAATTTTCTATAAAATTTTTTTCATGTACAAATTTTCTTCAAAATTTTTTGATAGAAAAATTTTTTAAAGAAATTTTTTTTATACTAATTTTTAGATAGAAAAAGTTTCTATAGAAGTTTTTACAAAAAAAATTTTCTATAGAAATTATTTGAAAAAAAATTTTGTATAGAACTTTGTTGATAGAGAAATTTTCTATAGAAATGTTTTGATGCAAAAATTTTCTGTAGAAATTTTTTGATACAAAAATTTTATAGATGATGGAAAAATTTTTGATAGAAAAGTTTTTTTGTAAAAATTTTTTGATAGAAAAATTTTTCCAAAAAAGTTTATTTATAAAAAAATTTTCTATAGAAAATTTTTGATAAAAAATTTTTTATCAAACATTTTTCTATAGAAGTTATTTGATAGACAAAAATTTTCTTTAGAAATTGTTTTCTATAGTAATTTTTTGGTAAAAAAAAAACTTTCCACAGAAATTTTTTGATAGAAAAATCTTCTATAGAAATTTTTTCATACAAAAATTTTCTATAGAAATTTTTACATAAGAAAATTTTCTGTAGCAATTTTTTCATAAAAAAATTTTCTATAGAAATTTTCTGATTTTGTTTTGATAGAATTTTTTTTTATAAAAAATAAAAGTATTTACCTGTAAAAATTTTCTATACAATTTTTTTGATAGAAAAATTTTATGTAGAAATTTTTTCTATACAAAATTTTTGATAGATAAAGTTTCTTTGGAAGTTTTTTCATACGGAAATTTTGTATAGAAATTTTTTGATAGAAAAATTTTGTATAGAAATTTTTTGATACAAAAATTTTATATAGAAGTTTTTTGATACAAAATATTTTTTAATAAAAAACTTTTTAATTAAAAAGAAATTGTTTTCTATAGTAATTTTTTGGTAAAAAAAAAACTTTCCATAGAAATTTTTTGATAGAAAAATCTTCTATAGAAATTTTTTCATACAAAAATTTTCTATGGAAATTTTTACATACAAAAATTTTCTATAGAAATTTTTTCATAAAAAAATTTTCTAAAGAAACTTTCTGACGGAAAAGTTATCTACAGAAATTTTGTTATAGGAATTTTTTAAAAGAAAAATTTTTGATAAACATTTTTTAATAAAAAAAAATAAAATTTATAAAAGATTTTTGATGTAAAAATTTTCTATACGAATTTTTTGATTGGAAAATTGTGTATAGAAATTTTTTCTATACAATGTTTTTTATAGAAAAATATCTATAGATGCTTTTCCATACAAAAATTTTCTATAGAAATTATTTGATAGAACATTTTTTTATAAAAATTTGATGATAGAAAACTTTTCTATAGAAATTTGTTGATAAAAAAATTTTTTATAGAAATTTGTTGATAGAAAAATTTTCTATAGAAATTTTCTGATACAAAAATTTTTTATAGAAGTTTTTTCATACAAAAATTTTGTATAAAAATTTGTTAATAGGAAAATTTTCAACAGAAATTTTTTAATATAAAAATTTTTTTAATATAAAAATTTTCTATAGAAATTCTTTTAAAGAAAATTTTTTTAATATGAAAAATTTTTATAAAAATTTTTGGGAGAAAAATTTTTTCATAGAAAAATTTTCTACAGAAATTTTTTGATGGACAAATTGTCTACAAAAATTTTTTAATAGAAAATATTAACATATATTTAGATATTCGAAGTTTGCCTTATTTGATACATTTTAAGATATTTGAGAAATTGTTTTTAGTTTAAGATATGCGACATTTGTTGAATGCTTCATTTAATGAAAATTTTAAAAATTTCAGATAAAAGTTTTTAAATACTTACCTCTTTTTTATAATTAGCCGGCCCATACATTGTATCATTTTAATATTATTTCTGAAAAAAAAATGTAAACTTAGCCACCACAAATTGTATAATAAATGTCAAACATATTAACCTACTTAGTTATAATATTAAAAATACATATAATAAATGAAATATTAATGTCGAAAAAAAAACACATTTTGTGGGTTTCTCGTTTAAAGTAAGATCGTTTTTTTTTTTTTGTCTTAACAAATTAACATTTTAGTAAGAGTTTGGTTGAATGTCAGTCAATACGAACAATAATTTAAATCTTGATTAAGAAAAAAAAAAACCAAAAGTTAAAAAGAATTGGACATGACAACAAAATGATTTTAAGCTGCTTTTAAAAACTCATTAAATGAATTATTAAAAAAACAAAACCAAAATCTTTTTAAAACTTGTCACCAAAAGCAAAAACTTTATAATATTAAAAAAAAATCATATTAAAATATAGTTTCAGTTTAATGATTTAATCTTTAAGCATATTAAATGCATTAAATTAAATCCATTAAAAAATTTGAAATGTAAATTAACTCGAAAAAAAAACAGTAAATTAAAAATTTTTAATAAATTCAATTTGAACTCAAATATCATAAAGTTTCTCTACCAGACATTTTGGCTCCTTTATAGTAAGAAAAAAATTAAATAATTTTTTTATGTTTCATTTAACAAAATTAAAAGTGGTTTTTATTTATTCAATTTGTTTTGCAAATTTTTTTTTTAAAATACTAGAAAATTCTAAAAAAAATGGCAAAACTTTAACTTTTTTCTATCACTTCAAAATAAAATTTATATAAAATTTAATTTGATTTCAAAGTCAAAACCTTGACGTAGAGCACACGCCTTTTAGCTTTGACTTCTTTGTCTCATTTATAATAAGCTTAAACAAAATAGTCTTTTTTTTTTTTGTTATTTTTCTGTTTTTAATTAAACTGTTGATATAATAAGTAGAAAATATTGTTAGATAAAATATAATATTAAATAATAATTTAAATATAAAAATGATTTCAGAAATGATAAATAGTTAATAAAAACGGTAAGAAAAAAGCTAAAGATACGCTATAAAATAAATCAATGACATTAAAATAAGTTTAAATAAAATTTATTTAAATGCTTAAGCTTAAAGAAAGAAATAAATTGCTGACATTTTCCTGTTTGTTATTAAGAACAAAAGACTTAAGAAACAAACATTTTACATTATAAAAAGCAGAACATTATCTTTCTAATAAACAAAAGACTTAATCAAAGACAAATCTTTTATGTGAGAAAAGCACTAAAATTAAACTTTTTTGCTTCAATTGTACAATTTACTGGAAAGTCAAAAAAAAATTCTATAGAAAATATTATAGAAAATTTTTCTCTGAAAAAATTTTAGAAGATTTTTTTCTTAAATCCTATAGAAAATTTTTATGTAAAAAAATTTCTATAAAAATGCTTCTATAAAAATATTTAAAATTTCTCCAAAAAAAATCTTCTATGAAAAAATTTCTACAGAAAATTTTTCTAAGAAAATTTTGTTTTATTAATAATTTTTCTATGAAAACATTTTTATAGAAAATTTTTCTATAAAAATATTTTTTAGAAAATTTTTCTATGAAAACATTTTTCTATCGAAAAATTTTGTATGAAAAAATTTCTATCGGAAATTTTTCTATGAAAAAAATTCTATCGAAAATGATAATGTTTTTATAAAAAACATTCAGCACAAAATTTTTCTATGAAAAAATTTATGGAAAAACTTTTGCATAGCAAATTTTTCTATCTTAAAAATTTCTATAAAAAGTCTTTGTACCAAAAAATTTTTCTGTCAAAAACTTCTATTTAAAATTTCTAAAGAAAATTTTTTCAACAAAAAAATCTCTATAGAAAATTTACATAAAAATTTTAATAGAAATTTTTGATAGACAATTTTTCTATATTTGCGTGAAATATAGAAAATTTTGCGTGAAACAAAATTTTTTCTATAACTAAAAATTGTTGTACAAAAAAATTTTTTTTAGAAAACTTAGTCCATCAAAAAATTTCTGTAAAAAATGTTTCTTTCAAAAAAATCTATAGAAAATTTGTATATGAAAAACTTTCTATAGAAACATTTTTTTTTTGCAAAACATTCCTTTAAAAAATTTTTTTGATAGAAACATTTCTACAGAAAATTTTTCTATCAAAAAAAAATTGTATAGAAAATGTTTCAATTAAAAAATTTCTAGCAAAAAATTTCAATAGAAAATTTTTCAATTTCTATATTTCTATAGAATATTTTTTTATAAAAACAAACAATTTTTTATAGAACAATTTTTCTATTAAAAAATTTCTATAGAAAATTTTTCTAACAAAAAATTTATACAGAAAATTTTTCTAACAAAAAATTTATACAGAAAATTTTTCTATCAAAAAAAATTATAAAAAAAATGTTATATCAAAAAATTTCTATAGAAAAATTTTCTATCAAAAATATTTAAAGAAAATGTTTGTAATACTAATTTCTGTAGTAAGTTTTTCTATCAAAAATTTTGTTTAGAAATTTTTGAGTGAAATAAAATTTTTTCTATAGAAAATTTTGCATGAATTTAAAATTAAGTTTTCCATTCAAAAAAAAAATTTTAAGGAAAATTTTTCTATCTAAAAATTTGTATATCAAAAAAACTTCTATAGAAAATTTTGCTATCAAAAAAATTTTCTATAGAAACTTTTTTTATCAAAAAATTTCTATAGAATCTTTTTCTTTTAAATAATTTCTATAGAACATTTGTCTATCACAAAATTTCCATAGAAAATTTTACTTTTAAAAATTTCTATAGGAAATTTTAATTTTAAAAATTTTTAGTAGAAAACTTTTGTATTAAAAAATGTCTATAGAAAATTTTTCTTCCAAAAACTTTCTATAGAAAATTTCTCTATAGAATTTTTTTGATAGATTAATTTTCTAAAAAAAATTTTGATACAAAAATTTTCTATAGAAAATTTTCTATTAAAACAATTTCTATAGGAAATTTTTCAGTAAAAAAATATTTCAATTAAAATATTTCAATCAGACAATTTCTATGAAAAATGTTTCTATAAATAAAATTTCTAGGGAAAATTTTCTTCCAAAAAATTTTAACAGAAAATTTTTCTAAAAGGTTTATCAAAATTTTTCTATCAATAAATTTCTATAGAAAATTTTTTTATAGAAAATGTTATATGAAAAAACATCTTAAAAAAATTTTCCTATCAAAAATTAAAAAAAAAATTTCAACAAAATTTCTATAAAAAATTTTTCTACCAAAAAAATGTCTATAGAAAATGATCCTATCAAAAGTTTTTCTACAAAAAATTTTTCTATCAAAAAAATTACTAAACAAAATTGTTTATAAAACAAATTTCTGCAGAAAATTTTTCTATTAAAAAAATGTCTATAGAAAATTTTTTTATCAAAACAAATTCTAAAGACAATTTTTCTATCAAATAACTTTCTATAACAAATTGTTCTATAAAAACTTCTTCTCTCAAAAATAGAAGCTTTTTCTATAGAAACATCTTTATCAAAAACATTCCACAGAAACTTTTTCTTTTAAATAGTTTCTATAAAACACCTTTTTTTGCACAAAAATTCTATAGAAAATATTACTTTTAAAAATTTTTAATAGAAAATTTTTGTATTAAAAAATTTTTCGATCCAAAAATTTCTACAGAAAATTTTTATATCAAAAAAAAAATTTTAGAAGATTTTTCTATCAAAAAAATTATAGATTTTTTTTTTATTTTCTATAAGAAATGTTTCTATTAAAAATTATTTAAAGAATTTTTTTCTTAAATTTTTATATAAATTTTTCTTTAAAAAAACTTTCTATAGAAAATTTTCCAATTAAACTATTTCTATCAGACAATTTCTATGGAACATTTTTCTATCAAAAAATTATTATAGAAAATTTTTCTTTCAAAAAATTTCTACAGAAAATTTTTCTATTAAAAAATTTCTGTAGAAAATTTTTCTTTAAAAAAATTCTTAAAGAAAATTTTTCTTTCAAAAAATTTCTATAGAACATTTTTGTAGGAAAAAATTTGCATAGACAAATTTTTTATTAAAATTTCTCTGTTAAATTTTTTTATCAAAAACTGTATACTAAAAGTTTTTATATATCAAAAAATTTCAATGGAAATTTTTTCTTTAAAAAAATCAAAATATTTCTATAAAAAATTTTTTATCAAAAACATTTCTTAAGAAAATTTAATGATCGACAAATTTTCAATTTTTTTGTAAAACAAAACTTTTGCTATACAAAATTTTGCGACAAAAAAAAAACATTCTATAGAAAATGTTTCTAAAGAAATTTTTTCATCAACAAATTTTCTATAAAAAATTTTTAAAGAAAATGTTTGTGTAAAAAATATTTCTACCGAAAATTTTATCAAGAAAAAATTTGTATAGAAAATTTTTCCTTCAAAAAGTTGTTTAAATGTTTTTTCATGAATTTTTCTATCAAAAAATTTATATAGAAAAATTTTCTATAAAAAATTAATACAAAAAAATTTTTCTACCAAAAAATTTTTGTTGAAGTTTTTCTTAAAAAAAAATTATTGAAGTCCACTAAAATCCATTTAAATTTTCAAAGATCAAACTACGCGGATTTTGATCCTTTCCGAAGAATATGTTCTGAAGTGAATTCATTTTATAATTTTATCGACTTCACAAACAGGGTAGAAGAATCTAAAAAAAATTTTCTTCTACTCCTAAATTCAAATAATCTTAGTTAAGAATATTTATGTAATAATAAAAAATATGTTTATATATGTATACTTTTACTTAATGTATTAAAAATGTCTAAGCTGTAGTTAATTTAGCTTAAATAAATAAATAAATCAATAAGTTTTTTTTTTAAATTTTTATTGAAAATTTTTCTTAAAAAGATTTTTATTGAAAATTTTTCTTAAAAAAATTTTTCATAAAAAAATTTCTTAAAAAAATGTTTCTCAATGAAGATTTTTTAGACAAAATTTGTTTGCATAAATTCAATTTTATTTAATTAATTTTGCAAAGGCACTATAATTCGTATTTATTTTGTTTTGAAATATAGATATAATGATCGCAAGAACTAGGGATCCTTAAGATGATGGTGGCCTAAGTAAGCATTGAAAAGCATCTAGGAAAGATTGTTCCTGGTTTATTACACTTATGTAAAAAATTGGGATCCTAGAGCAATACACTTCTGTCATACGTTCGTTTGACGTCGGCATTTAATATATTTTATGGCATTTATTGTAGAATTTTTATTATTAAAAATGTATTTTACTTTTGAAATGCAATCACTAGCATTTTACTAAATTGATTTAGGTAATTTTACTAAATTGATTTAGGTAATTCTTGCAATGGTTTTATGTATCAAAAAACAAAAGCCTACTTCTAGGCGCTTTGATATAAAAATACATAAAATTCTTGCTAAAGTTTTTTAAAGGTTCAGTTACAATTAATAAAGCAATTAATCTTGATAGAATATAATATTTTAAATCACTATTTATTTATTAAAGCTATTTTTATTACTTAATTAAGGTACAATTTTCAATAGCTAATTAATTTTAGGCGCCATGCAGGTGTTGCAACTGTAAAACTATTTGTTTTTCTGTTATACCTGTACTAAAGGGCAATAAATCTTTATTATTTGTTGAGTTCTCCACAATAACATTGATCTGGTGTCAAAGAAAATAGAGATCGATATATTTCAGATTCTAAAAAAAATAGGTGAACAGAAAACAAGTGTTTCTTGAACTGTTTATTTATGTAAGACATTAATTTATTCTAACAACAGATTGATTTGTAATAAATCAAATACTTTAAAATATTCTCGTTTTTTTAGTCTTGCATATTCGATTGTATATTGACACCTAGTAAGTGATAATTGATAGTTAAAATAAATAATAAAAAAAACAAATTAAATACTATTTTTATATTCAGAATTCTTGTTTTAAAGTTTTATCTTAAAATCGATTTAAAAAATTCGTTTTTAAATTAATTCTAAAATATGTATGTATATCAAAAATTTTAAAATTACAAATCAACAGGATTTATTACTAACCTTGAATATTTATTCATATTTTATTTTAAAACAAATGTCATTTCCTTATTATGATTTTGAATAAATTTTATATTTAATTTAAACTATATTTTTTTCTTCAGAGTTTTCAATTAAATGGCGTAGGAGTATGAGTAATTTTAACATGTAAAACATAAATACGTTTAAATTTGTATGTAAATTATTTATATTTTATGAAATAAAATAAATTTTATTTTTATTGCATTTCTAATTAAAGCAACTAAAACGCAATATTGAAATTTTCTGTCATAAAAAAAGACATAAAGAATAACTAAAGTCGCAATATTTTCTGGAAGTTTGTTGCTTAAGTCTTTTGTTATGAAATTCTTATAAAGTAGAGAGTTTGTCTGACATTAAAATTAATGCATGTTTTCTAAGCAAAATTAACAAATTGATTAAAAATAAAATGCAAAAAATCTTAGTCAGAATAAAACAAATTAAGAACTAAATCAAAGAAATTTTTTCTATAAAAAAATTTGTATAGAAAATGTTTCTATCAAAAAATTCCTAGAGAAAATTTTTCTATCAAAAAATTCCTAGAGAAAATTTTTCTATCAAAAAATTCCTAGAGAAAATTTTTCTATCAAAAAATTCCTGGAGAAAATTTTTCTATCAAAAAATTCCTAGAGAAAATTTTTCTGACAAAAAATTTCTGAAAAAATTTTTCTGACAAAAAATTCTTAGAGAAAATTTTTCTTTAAAAAAATTCCTAGAGAAAATTTTTCTTTAAAAAAATTCAAAGAGAAAATTTTTCTATGAAAAAATTTCTATAGAAAATTTTATCCATCAAAAAATTTCTATACATAATTTATTATCATAAAACTAAAAAATTTTTCTTTCAAAAAATTTTAGGAAATTTTAATATCAAAATTTTTCTATAGAAAAGATATATTATCAAAATTTTTCTAAGAAAAAATTTTTGAAGCAAAATGTTTCTATAGAAAAAAAATGAATATCAAAATTTTTCTATAGAAAAAATTTAAAAATCAAAGTTTTTCTATAAAAAAAATTTAAATATCAAAATTTTTCTACAGCAAAAATTTGAATATCAAAATTTATCTATAGAAAAAATTTCAATGTCAAAATTTTTCTATAGAAAAAATTTGAATATCATAATTTTTCTATAAAAAAATTTGAATATCAAAATTATTCTGTAGAGAAAATATGAATATCAAAATTTTTCTATAGAAAAAATTTGAATATTAAAAATTTCCTATAGAAAAAATTTGTATATCAAAATTTTTCTAAAGAAAAAATTTCAATATCAAAATTTTTTTATAGAAACAATTTTAATAACAACATTTTTCTATAGAAAAAATTTGAATATCAACATCTTTTATTTTCTATAGAAAAAAAATTTTAAATCAAAATTCTTCTATAGCAAAACTTTCCAAAAAAAATTTTTTCTATAGAAAAGTTTTGAACTTTTCTATAGAAAAAATTTTTAAACCAAAATTTTTTTATAGAAAAAAATTTAGTATCAAAATTTTTATGAATATATTAATTTTTCTTTAGAAAAAATTTTAATAACAGAATTTTTCTCCAGAAAAATTTTGAATTTCAAAATTTTTCTATAGAAAATTTTTCTATCAATAAATCTCTGTGGAAAATTTTTCTAACAAAAAATTTCTATAAAAAAAGTTTTCTATCACAAAATTTCTATAGAAATTTTTTTATCAAAATTTTTCTATAGAAAAAATTTTAATATCAAAATTTTTCTATAGAAAAAATTTGAATATCAAAATTTTTTTATAAAAAAAAATTTTTATAAAAAAAAATTTTTATAAAAAAAATTTTAAATCAAAATTTTTCTTAAGAAAAAAATTGAATATTACAATTTTTCTATAGAAAAAAAATATTAATATCAAAATTTTTCTATAGAAAAAATTTGAATATCACAATTTTCCTCTAGAAAAAATTTTAAATATTAAAATTTTTTTATAGAAAAAATTGTTTAGCTAAAACTTTTCTATACAAAAAATTTGAATATAAAAATTTTTCTATGGAAAAATTTTAATATCAAAATTTTTCTATAGAAAAAATTTTAGTATCAAAATTTTTTCATAGAAAAAAATTTAATATCAAAATTTTTCTATAGAAAAAATTTGAATATCAAAATTTTTTTATAGAAAAAATGTTTGAATCAAAATTTTAAAAATTTGAGTATCAAAATTTTTCTGTAGAAAAAATTTAAAAATCAAAATTTTTCTATAGAAAAAATTTGAATATCAAACATTTTCTGTAGAAAAAGTTTAAAGATCAAAATTTTTTTATAGAAAAAATTAGAATATCAAAATTTTTCTACAGAAAAAATTTCTATATCAATATTTTTCTATAGAAAAAATTTTAATATCAAAATTTTTCTACAGAAAAAATTTCTATATCAATATTTTTCTGTAGAAAAAATTTGAATATTAAAATTTTTCTATACAACAAATTTAAATATCAAAATTTTTTTATAGAAAAAATTTTAATACAAAATTTTTTTATATGATAAATTTCCAAAAATCTGAAAAAAGTTGAATATCAAAATTTTTCTACAGAAAAAATTTGGATATCAAAACTTTTCTATATAAAAAATTTATAAATCAAAATTTTTCTATAGAAAAAATTTTTCAGTAGAAAATGTGTTTAAATCAAAACTTTTCTATAGAAAAAAAAATTTAAATCAAAATTTTAATAACAAAGTGTTTCTGTAGAAAAAAATTTAAATATCAAAATTATTATATAGAAAAAATTTAAATATCAAAATTTTTCTATAGAAAAAATTTTAATATCAGAACTTTTCTATAGAAAAAAATTTAATATCAAAATTTTTCTATAGAAAAAAATTTAATATCAAAATTTTTCTATAGAAAAAATTTTAATATCAAAATTTTTCTATAGAAAAAATTTTAATATCAAAATTTTTCTATAGAAAAAATTTTAATATCAAAATTTTTCTATAGAAAAAATTTTAATATCAAAATTTTTCAATAGAAGAAATTTTAATATCAACATTTTTTTATGCAAAAAATTTTAATATCAACATTTTTCTATAGAAAAAATTTGAATATCAAAATGTTTCTATAAAAAAAATTTGAATATCAAAATTTTTCTATAGAAAAAATTTTAATATCTAAATTTTTCAGTAGAAAAATTTGGATATCAAAATTTTTCTATAGAAAAAATTTTAATATCAAAATTTTTCTATAGAAAAAATTTTAATATCAAAATTTTTCTATAGAAAAAATTTTAATATCAAAATTTTTCTATAGAAAAAATTTTAATATCAAAATTTTTCTATAGAAAAAATGTTAATATCAAAATTTTTCTATAGAAAAAATTTTAATATCAAAATTTTTCTATAGAAAAAATTTTAATATTAAAATTTTTCTATAGAAAAAATTTTAATATCAAAATTTTTCTATAGAAAAAATTTTAATATCAAAATTTTTCTATAGAAAAAATGTTAATATCAAAATTTTTCTATAGAAAAAATTTTAATATCAAAATTTTTCTATAGAAAAAATTTTAATAATCAAATTTTTCTATAGAAAAAATTTTAATATCAAAATTTTTCTATAGAAAAAATTTTAATATCAAAATTTTTCTATAGAAAAAATGTTAATATCAAAATTTTTCTATAGAAAAAATTTTAATATCAAAATTTTTCTATAGAAAAAATTTTAATATTAAAATTTTTCTATAGAAAAAATTTTAATATCAAAATTTTTCTATAGAAAAAATTTAAATATCAAAATTTTTCTATAGAAAAAATTTTAATATCAGAACTTTTCTATAGAAAAAAATTTAATATCAAAATTTTTCTATAGAAAAAATTTTAATATCAAAATTTTTCTATAGAAAAAATTTTAATATCAAAATTTTTCTATAGAAAAAATTTTAATATCAAAATTTTTCTATAGAAAAAATTTTAATATCAAAATTTTTTTATAGAAGAAATTTTAATATCAACATTTTTTTATGGAAAAAATTTTAATATCAAAATTTTTCTATAGAAAAAATTGGAATATCAAAATGTTTATATAAAAAAAATTTGAATATCAAATTTATTGTGTAGAAAAAATTTTTTTCTCTAGAATAAATTTAAATATCAACATTTTTCTACAGGAAAAATTGAATATCAAAATTTTTCTATAGAAAAAATTTTTGTATTAAAAAATGTTTATAGAAAATTTTCCTATCAATAAATTTCTATGAAAAATGTTTCTATTAAAAAATTTCTATAAGAAAGTTTTCTATCAAAAAATTTCTATAAGAAAGTTTTCTGTCAAAAAATTTCTATAAAATTTTTTTTTATTAAAATTTTTCTATAGAAAAAAATTTGAATAGCAAAAGTTTTCTATAGAAAAAAATTTGAATAGCAAAAGTTTTCTATAGAAAAAATTTTTCTATTAAAAAAATTTTATAGAAAATTTTTCTATCAATAAATTTGTGTGGAAAATTTTTCTACCCAAACATTTCTATAGAAATTTTTTTTATCAACATTTTTCTATAGAAAAGATTTGAATATCAAAATTCCTTTATAGAAAAAATTTTTCTTTTGAAAAATTTTTATAGAAAAATTTTCTACCAATAAAATTCTATCGAATATTTTTCTGTTAAAAATTTTTTTTCAAAAAATTTATATAAAATTTTTTTTCTTTTTTCTAAGGGACTTTTTAAATGTACCATAAGGCAAATCAATATATGGAAGTGCAACATATAAATTTAAATTTGGCAATACTGGACAAAATAAACTCACTTTTATTTATTTATGCAATTATAGAAATAAAATTCACTTTTACTTTAAAAATCCATTTAAACGTTTATGCGCAAAAAATCTAATATTAAATGCAAAAAAAATTAAAAAAAACTATATATTTGTTTGCCATAAATTCACAAACTGCTGGCGATAGGAAATTAAATTTATAGCAATCATTTTTCATTTCAACACAATGACACACCGAAACAGCCTAAACGACTTAATGCTAAAAACAACTAAATAAACAAAAGACCACCTTTTAGAGCTTGTTACTAAATTGATGAAAAAAACAAACTAAATTCCTTTCTTTAAACAGTCACTCTGTGCGAGAAAAATATGCCAAGCAAAAGGATTAAAAATTCTGTAGATGTTGGAAGGAATTTTTTCGAAATTTATTTATATGTGTATGGCTATTGAAAAAAAGAAGTGACATGATAAGCCGGGCTAATAAGCCATTAAAAATACATAAATTGTATTGTTGGCACTTTAAATAAATTTTATGTTGCGACAAGTTTGAATGATTTGTTGGAAATGTTGGATAAGAACGAATCGGAAGGGGGTGCTATGTAGGTAAAATGGTTTGTTGCCTTTAGCGACATAGCTTAAAATATGAAGTTTGATCAATATCTCTTTTCTACATAAAGATCATGAAAGATAATATTTAAATTTTTAAAAAAATTGCCCCAATCAAGAATTTCTTCCCGAATATTTATACCACCTGGCCTAAAAATGTGCCTATTCATCAGATTAAAAACTTTTAGTTCCGGGGCCAAATCGCCGCATTCGACATCGATCGAACTAAAATATTATTTAAAAACATTTGTGTAGCATACTTTTAGGATAAACTAAATAATATATAACATATAAGATTCACAACATTGTAACATATTTGCCAAAACTTTCCTGATAGTAAAAGAATTTCATTTAAACCAAATATTTTGACAAACAGCGGATTTGTAAGATATCAAACTTTATTTAACATTTTGCAAAATAAATTTTTTTGAAAATCCTTAAAGTATGTTACACAATAATTGCTTGAAAGTCTTAATTTTCGATCGATACAGAAATGGCCTAACATCAAATAGTACAAGATCAGTCAAAAAACATTTACAACATAAACGATTTTATCTTTGTATGAATGTCTAAATAAAAATTATATTTAAAATCATATAAATACAAATAATATATAAAATATATGATTGTCTGTATTTAATTTATGTTAATGGACTTGCATTATAAATGGCTTGTTCTTAGTCGTGTTAAAAGCCTTAAAGTAAATGTCTTCTTCAAGACAAAAAAAAAGAATATAAATTTAAAAACGATTTATATAAAATTCTGTTGTTTATGGCATAATGAGTTTTCAATGAAAATATACAAGTCAGGGAAGGGCAGTGATTGATAGAAACGAGTATATTTTATACTAATTAAAAAGAAATACATTTTTAGAATATTTTTTTAAAAATATCCATTAAAAATGGCAAATTTTTGAAAATTTTTCTATTAAAATAAGAAATCTTTCCTACAAAAATAAAAAATTTCCTATAAAAATAAGAAATTTTTGAAAAATTTCCTATAAATCACAGATATTTTTAAAAAATTTACCAAAAAAAATAAAAAAAAAATTGAAAAATTTCCATTAAAAATAAAAAGTGAAAAATTTCCTATTAAAATAAGAAATGCTTGAAAAATTTTCTTTAAAAATAGGAAATTTTTGAAAAATTTCAATTAAAAATAAGAATTTTTTGAAAAATTTTCTATAAAAATCAGCAATTTTTAAAAAATATCTTATAAAAATAAAAAAATTATTGAAAAACTTCCTAAAAAAATAAGAAATTTTTGAAAAATTTCCTAAAAAAATGAGAATTTGTTGAAAAATTTCCTAAAAAAACGAATAAATTTTGAAAAATTTCCTTAAAAAAAATAAGAAATTTTGAAAAATTTCACATATAAATAAAAAATCTTTGAAAAATTTCCTAAAAATAGAAAAAAAATGGGAAATTTAAAAAAAAATATCTAATAAAAATAAAAAATTTTTTGAAAAATTTCCTTGAAAAAAATAAGAAATTTTTAAAAAAATTTCCTAAAATAAATGAGAAATTTTTGAAAAATTTCCTAAAAAAAAGAGGAAATTTTGAAAAATTTCCTAAAAAAAAAGAAATTTTGAAGAATTTCCTATATAAATAAAAAAATCTTTGAAAAATTTCCTAAAAATGGGAAAGGAAAATAAGAATTTTTTAAAAAGATTTTATAAAAATTAAGCATTTTTTTCAAAATTTTCTATAAAAATTAACAATTCCTAAAAAAATAAGAAAATTTTTAAAAAATTTATTATAAAAATATATTATGATATTTTTGAAAAACTTTCTAAAACTACAAATTTTGGGTAAAAAATTTCCTATAAAAATAAGAAATTTTGAAAAATTTTTCTTACAAAAATAAAAAAATGTTGAAAAATTTTCTTTAATTTTTTTTTAATTTCCTTAAAAAAAATGATATTTTTTAAAAATTTCCTATAAAAATAAGAAATTTTTGAAAAATTTCGAATAAAAATTAAAAATTTTTGAAAAATTTCCCATAAAAAAAAGGAATTTTTGAAAAATTTTCCAAAAATATAAAAAATTTTTAAAAATTTTGAGATATTCTTATAAAAATCAGAAATTTTGAAAAATTTCCTATAAAAATTATAATATATATACATAATTTTTAAAAAATTTTATATAAAAATAGTAAATTTTTTAAAAAACTTCTATAAAAATAAGAAATTTTTGAAAAATTTACTATAAAAATAAGTAATTTGAAATTTTTAAAAAATTTCTTTTAAAATGAAGAAATTTTTTTAAAAACTTTGTGTAAATATAAGAAATTTTTGAAAAGTTTCCTATAAAAATAAGAATTTTTTGAAAAATTTTCTATAAAATCAAGAAATTTTTGAAAAAATTCCCGTAAAAATAAGAAATTCTAGAAAAATTTTTTAAAAATTTCCTATAGAAATAAGAAGTTTTTGAACAATTTTCTATAAAAATAAGAAATTTTTGAAAAAAAAATAAAAATAGGAAATTTTCGTAAAATTTCCTATAAAAATAAGAAATTTTCAACAAAATTCCAAAAAAAAAAAGAAACTTTTGAACTTTTTTCAGTCAAAACTGGAAATTTAAAAAAAATGTCTATAAAAATAAGAAATTTTTGAAAAATTTCTTTAAAAAATAAGAAATCCTTTAAAAATAAGAAATTTGTTTAAAAATTTCCTATTAAAATAAGAAATTTTTGAAAACTCTTTAATAAAAATAAGAAATTTTTGAAAAATTTCTGATAAAAATAAGAAATTTTTTACTAATTTCTTATAGAACAAATAAATTGTTGAACAATTTCTCATTAAAATAAAAAATTTTCAAAAAATTTCGTATAAAAATTAGAAATTTTTGAAAATATTTCTATAACAATAAAAATACCTTGAAAACTGCCTTTAAAAATAAGAAACTTTTAAAAAATATCCTATACAAATAACAAATTTTTGAAAAATCTCCTATCAAAATAGGAAATTTTTAAAAAATTTCCTATAAAAATAAGAAATCTTTGAAAAATTTCCTATAAAAATAAGAAATTTTTGAAAAATTTCTTATAAAAATAAGAACATTTTGAAAAATTTCCTATAAAAATAGGAAATTTTTGAAAAAAAAAATAAAAATAGGAAATTTTCGTAAAATTTCCTATAAAAATAAGAAATTTTTAAAAAAAAATTCCGAAAAAAAATAAAAAAATTTAACTTTTTTCAATCAAAACAGGAAATTTAAAAAAAAATGTCTATAAAAATAAGAAATTTTTGAAAAATTTCTATAAAAAATAAGAAATCCTTTAAAAATAGGAAATTTGTTTAAAAATTTCCTATTAAAATAAGAAATTTTTGAAAACTTTTCAATAAAAAAAAGAAATTTTTGAAAAATAAGACATTTTTGACAAGATTTCGTTGAAAAAAATATGTTTTTTAATTCCTTAAAAAACTAAGAAATTCTTAAAAAAATTACTAAAAAAATAAGAAACTTTTGAAAAATTTCCTATAAAAATAAGAAATTTAAAAAATAAATACTCCAAAAATAAGAAATTTTTGAAAACTTTCCTATGAACATAACAAATTGTAGAAAAATTCCCTAAAAAAATTAACAAGTTTTTAAAAAATTTCCTATAACAATATGAAATTTTTGAAAAAAGTATAAAAGAAATTTTTGAAAAATTTCTTTTAAAAATAATAAATTTTTTGAAAAAGTTATACATTTTTTTTTGAAAAATGTTCTATAAAAATAAGAAGTTATGAAAAATTTCCTATAAAAACAAGAAATGAAAAATTTCCTATAAAAATAAGAAATTTTTGAGAAATTTCCTATAAAAGTAAGAATTTTTTGAAAAATTTTCTGTAAAAATAAAAAAATTCTTGAAAAATTTCCTATAAAAATAAGAACTTTTAAAAAATTTCCTACGAAGAAATTTTTAAAAAATTTCCTATAAAAATAGAAAATAGAAGTTTTGCTATAAGATTTCAGTGACTAAAATTTGCTGAAGTATTTCCTTGTTTCCTTGATATTAACAACAAAATTTTAAAGGAAATTATACATAAATAAAATAAATACTAAAGCCCAAACATGAACATTTTTTAAATTACTCCACTTAAAAATTCCCGTCTTAATGAAACAATATTTAAGTTAATTTATAAAGATCAGTCCGTAATGCAATATCAATGTAATTAACAATAAGCTCAACGAAATGTTTAAATAAGCGACTATTAACAATTACAAGATGATTTTATTATTTATATTTAAATCAGCAGCAAAAGTAAAACAAAAGACTTAAGACACAAACTTTACATTAATAAAGTAATTTGCTTTAAGGGAAACAAAACTACAAAAACAACAAAACTGAACAACTTGAAAAGAAAAAAGAAAACCGCAAAGAAATAAAAATAATTTACAAAAATCGCCTACACAAAAACTCAATTTTGCCTTAATTATTAATTACGTGTAAATTATGTATTAAAGCAAAAAAACAAAAAAAAAAATACAACAAAAATCCAGTAAAAAAACAACTGTTACAATTTATTTAAACAATAAACAAATATTTACCTTATATGAAAAAATTAATTTAAATTTTTTTTTAATAATTTTTTCATTAAAATCTTTTTTTATTTATTTCGTTAGCAAAAAAAAGCCTTCTTACTTGTTGCCGGCTGCAGCCATAAAATATGAAGCGTTGATTGTTTGTGGGTTATTTAAAAACTCATAAATTTAAAGTTTGTTAAATGAAATGTCGAAATAATATGAATACCGCCTGTTGATCAAAACCCGACATTTAACAAAAATTCAAAAAAAAAAAATCAATAAAAATAAAAAGAAGAAAACTGACAACAGACAATCGTGAAGCAGTTGGTAATAAAATAAGAGAAAATGAAATATGCAAGGAATTAATTTAATTTTTTTTATTGAAGATGTGAATATTGATTGGCTGGGCTGTGGTCTAAAAGATGATGATGATAATCATTATAAGCAAAATGTAAATATAGAAAAATGTTTTACTTATATAAAGTTATAGAAAATTTTAAACAAAGAAAACCCCATAATGGAAGGGAATTATTTCGGAACTGATATTATCCGCAGCAAGTGAAAGAATATCTTATATATTCACAAGTTAAGTCTCCAACTCCAACTATACAAAATACTCTGGATATATGACATTATCCGCGAAAAACGAATTGATTTAAAATAAAAATTTTTCTATAAAAATTTTATAGCGAACATTTTCTATAAAATTTTTATGTCGGTAATTTTCGGCAGTTTTTTTTATAAAAACTTTATATAAAAATTTTATATCGAAAATTTTTCTATAAAATTTTATATCGAAAATTTTTCTATAAAATGTTATATCGAAAATTTTTCTATAAAAATTTTATTTCGAAAATTTTTATATCAAAAATTTTTTTATAAAAATTTTATATCAAAGATTTTTCTATAAATTTCACATTGAAAATTTTTCTAAAAGAACTTTATATCAACAATTTTGAAATAAGAATATTATATCGAAAAATTGTCTTTAAAATTTTATATCAAAAATTTTTCTATACAAGTTTTATATCAAAAATTTTTCTATACAAATTTTATATCAAAAATTTTTCTATTCAAATTTTATATCAAAAATTTTTCTATAAAAATTTGATATCGAAAATTTTTCTATAAAAATTTTATATTGAAAATTTTTCTATAAAAATTTAATAACGAACATTTTTCTTTAAAAATTTCATAACGAAAATTTTCTTATAAAAATTTCGTAACAAAAATTTTTCTATAAAAATTTCATAACGAAATTTTTTGGGACAAAAATTTCATAACAAAAATTTGTCTACAAAAATTTCATAACGAAAATTTTTCAATAAAAATTTGATAACAAAAATTTATATTTAAAAATTTTATAACTAAAATTAAAAAAAAAATTATAATGAAAATTTTTCCATAAAAATTTGATAACGAAAAGTTTTTCTATAAAAAATTGAATTCCAAAACAAACATTTTTCTATAAAAATTTCATAACGAAAAATTTTCGATAAAAATTTCATAACGAAAATTTTTCTATAAAAATTTTATAACGAAAAATTTTTTATAAACATTTTAAAATGAAAATTTTCTATAAATATTAAGTAAAGAAAATTTTTCTATAAAAATTTTCTAACGAAAATTTTTCTTTAAAAATTTCATAACAAACATTTTTCTATAAAAATTTTATAAAGAAAATTTTCTATCAAAATTTCATAACAAAAATGTTGCTTAAAAATTTCATAACGAATTTTTTCCTGTAAAATTTTATAACAATCATTTGTCTATAAAAATTTCGTAACGAAAAATTTTTGTATAAAAATTTCATACCGAAAATTTGTTTATAAAAATTTCATAACAAAATTTTTTTTTTTAAATTTCATATCAAAAATTTTTCTATAAAAATTGCGTAACGAAAATTTTTCTATACAAAATTTTTTCATAAAAATTTCCTAAAGATATTTTTTCTATTAAAATTTCCTAATGAAAATTTTTCTATCAAAATATCCTAATGAAAATTTTTCTATAAAAATTTCCTAATGAAAATTTTTCTATAACAATTTCGTAACAAAAATTTTTCTATAAAAATTTCGCAACGAAAATTTTTCTATACAAAATTTAATAACAAAAATTTTTCTATAAAAATTTGTTCTTTAAAATTTCCTGAAGAAAATTTTTCTATTAAAATTTCCTAAAGAAAATTTTTCTATTAAAATTTCCTAACGAAAATGTTTCTATAAAAATTTCTTAATAAAAATTTTTCTATAAAAATTTTTTCATAAACATTTCCTAAAGAAAATTTTTCTATTAAAATTTCCTAATGAAAATTTTTCTATCAAAATTTCCTAATGAAAATTTTTCTATAAAAATTTCCTAATGAAAATTTTTCTATAACAATTTCGTAACAAAAATTTTTCTATAAAAATTTCGTAACGAAAATTTTTCTATACAAAATTTAATAACAAAAATTTTTCTATAAAAATTTTTTCTTAAAAATTTCCTGAAGAAAATTTTTCTATTAAAATTTCCTAAAGAAAATTTTTCTATAAAAATTTTTTCTTAAAAATTTCCTGAAGAAAATTTTTCTATTAAAATTTCCTAAAGAAAATTTTTCTATTAAAATTTCCTAACGAAAATGTTTCTATAAAAATTTCTTAATAAAAATTTTTCTATAAAAATTTTTCTATAAAAATTTTTTCATAAAAATTTCCTAAAGAAAATTTTTCTATTAAAATTTCCTAATGAAAATTTTTCTATCAAAATTTCCTAATGAAAATTTTTCTATCAAAATTTCCTAATGAAAATTTTTCTATAACAATTTCGTAACAAAAATTTTTCTATAAAAATTTCGTAACGAAAATTTTTCTATACAAAATTTAATAACAAAAATTTTTCTATAAAAATTTTTTCTTAAAAATTTCCTGAAGAAAATTTTTCTATTAAAATTTCCTAAAGAAAATTTTTTCTTAAAAATTTCCTGAAGAAAATTTTTCTATTAAAATTTCCTAAAGAAAATTTTTCTATAAAAATTTCCTAACGAAAATTTTTCTATAAAAATTTCCTAACGAAAATTTTTCTATAAAGATTTTATAAAGAAAATTTTCTATAAAAATTTCATAACAAAAATTTTTCTGTAAAAATTTCATAAGGAAAATTTTTTTGTAAAAATTTCCTAGCGAAAATTTTTTCTAAAAAAAATTAATAACAAAAACTTTTCTATAAAAATCTTACAACGAAAATTTTTCCTTACAAAAATTTTTCTTAAAAATTTCATGACGAACATTTTTCTATAAAAAATTTAATAACAAAAAATTTCTATAAAAATTACATAACGAAAATTTTTGTATAAGAATTTCATAACGAAAATTTTTCTATGAAAATTTCGTAACAAAAGTTTATTTTTAAAATTTCATAACCAACATTTTTCTATAAAATTTTCTTAACGAAAACTTTTTTATAAAAATTTCATAGCGAAAATTTTTCTATAAAAATTTCATAGCGAAAATTTTCTCTGAAAATTATACTATAAAAAATTTTGATACCAAAATTTTTCTACAAAAATTTCCTAACGAATATAAAATTTTATAAGGAACATTTTTCTATAAAAATTTTGTAACGAAAATTTGTCTATAAAAATTTCATAACGACAATTTTTCTATAAAAATTTTATAACGGAAATTTTTTTTATAAAAATTTTATAACGAAGATATTTTTATAAAAATTTCATAACAAAAATTTTTTATAAAAATTTCTTAACAAAGATCTTGAGAATTAAGAAGTAAGCCTATTGACCCAGTTCCATATTGTGCCAAAAATTTTATGAAAAAAAAGTTAAATAAATAACAAAAACTAATGGAAAAAACTTTAGCTACAAAAAAACCAAGTTTGTGCCTTAAGTCTTTCGTTTCAAAAAAATAATAATTTGCCTTCAAGCTTAAGACGTTTGTTGCCATAATGTCTAGCAAAAATTTTTAAACAAATATAATGAAAAAAAACATGGAATATTTATTAGCAAAAGAACAACAAAAACAAAACTCACATAAAGATTTTTAACAACAAAATCAAACAAAGAAATATCAACATATTTTTTTTTTATTTTTTGCCAAAGAATTTAATTCCAAAGTAATTTGCTGATGATGTTATACAATGTAGATTTAAAATATTTTTTGTTTGTTTAAAACAAAACAATAAAATGATTTTTAAATATTGCCAACAAGTCTGGGTTATAAACAAAAACAAAACGAAAAAATATTTCAATAATGAAATCGAACATTTCGACATTCAGTTGTTGAATAAAAGAATTGGACGCTCAACAGCCGGAGAGTTAAACAAATAGACAGACAGTTCGTCTGGCTGACAAATGCATGGGTAGAGTCTGAAAAAAAAATTTTAAAAATACTATTAAGAAGTTCGATAAACCAAACCAATGATTTTCAATAATAATAAACGGTTGTTTAAAGCCTCAGGCAATTTAATCTAGATAAAAACTCATTTTTAAGTAAATTCACAAAAAAAATATATGTATTATAAAAATGTTTAATGATCACACTCAATACGTATGATCAAGAAGAAAAAAAATCGGGTTATTATTGAACGGTTTTCTAAACGTAAAATATAAAAAATTTAAGCTTTTTAATGGAATTCTTATCAAATCGTGGAATGACTTTAAAATGAAAACAAAAGCAACAAAACATATTATTACTATTATTAATTACTTTATTTATTGTTTTTTGAATGTTTTTCTTTTTTTTAATTTTTGTGCACTTTAATTATAAACCGCTCGTTTGCTCGATCGCTTTACAAACTCATATGATATTTTTTCAATAAAATTATTAAGGTGGCGATTTGTTTGCTGGCCGTCTTTTATATTTTGTTCAAGCAATTCCAGCTTTTAGCTACATCCTTATATTTGTATGAATAAATGAATAACTGACTTAATGTGTAAGTGTTTGGCTGCTGTAGAATATAAAATGGCTTATCTCTTGGAAGCAAAACAAAAACTGAAAATGTTTTCGACTAGATACGTTTAATAATTAAGCCTTTGTATGGCTAAAAGCTTAAATAACGAAAATATGTAAAAATAAGGCGCGTAATTTATTAATGTTGAAATGTTTATATAAAACCCCTATTCTACATGATTAAGAAAACATACAAATTCACGCATAAGTTTACCCAGTAGTTCAAAATGAAAGCATAGCCTCTAAAACTAATGAACATACGTAAAATTTTGCATCCATAAAATACTATTATCCAGTCTTATCAAAAAGACTATGTCTAGAAGATAATCGTTTAATTTGGAACTACAGGGTTTATATATTTACATACTGTAAAAATTTTATAGTAAAATTACAGACGTTTTTATTTCAAAAACACACCTTAGTAATGTAAAAACTGTTCATACAAATACTATTTAAAATAAAAAACATTTTTTTTCAAACAAAAAATGTTTCTAATAGAAATATTTTTGGTATCAAAAACTTTCTTATAGAAACATTTTTTAAATAAAAATTTTAAGATAAAAATATTTCTAATAAAAAAATTTTTTGGTATAAAAATTTTTCTCATAGAAAAATTCTTTCTTATAAAAAAATTTTTAACATAAGAATTTTTCTTATAGAAAAATTTTTAGCATAACAATTTTGAAAAATTATAGAAAAATTTTGAAAATTAAAAATTTTCTTATAGAAACATTTTTAAAATAAAAATTTTTCTTATAGAAAGATTTTAAAAATAGAAATGTTCTTATTGGAAAATTTTTAAAATAAAATTTTATAAAAAAAATTTTGAAAATTAAAATTTTTCTTATCGAAAAAATTTTCTTATAAAAGTTTTTCTTATCGAAAAAAATTTTAAATAAAAGTTTTCCTTATAGAAAAATTTTTCAAATAAAAATTTTCTTATACGAAAATTTTAATACAAAACTTTTTCTTATAGAAAAATTTTAATAATAAATTTTTTTTTAGCAAAATTAAAAAAAAATTCTTAAAGAAAAACTTTTTTAATAGAAACATTTTCGGCGCACAAATTTTTCTAATAGAAAAAATTTCGGTATACAAATTTTTCGGTACAAAAATGTTTCCAATAGATAAATTTTTGGTAAAAAATTATTCCAATAAAAAAAATTTTCTTATAGAAAATTTTTATAATAAAAACTTTTCTTACAGAAAAATCTTTAAAATAAAATTTTTCTAATAGAAAACTTTTTAAAATAAAAAGTTTTCCTACAAAAATTTTTTTAATAAAATCTTGTAGAAAAATTTTGAAGCAAAATTTTGAAAATTAAAATTTTTTCTATAGAAAAATTAAAAAAAAAATCATTTAAATAAAAATTTTTAAAATCAAAATTTTTCTTATAGAAAAATTTTTATAATAAAAATTTTTCTTACAGAAAAATTTCTAAAAGTAAAATTTTTCTTATGGAAAAATTTTTTAAAATTATTCTTACAGAAACATTTTTTTTTATAAAAATTTTTCCTATAGAAAATTTTTGGTATAAAAACATTTCTTATAAAAAACATTGGCGTAACAATTTTTCTTATAGAAAAATTTTTGGTATAAAAATTTTCTTATAGAGAAAACTTGTCTTGTAGAATAATTTTCGCTACAAAAACTTACACAAAAGTTTTAGCTACAAAAATTTTTCTTAAAGAAAAATTTTTGCTACATAAACTTTTCTTATAGAAAAATTTTAGCTATAAAAATGTATCTTGTAGAAAAATTTTTCTTGTAGAAAAATGTTTGGTATAAAATTTTTTTTAGTCTATGTCTTAGTCAATGTCTTAGTCTATGTCATAGTCTATGTCTTAGTCTATGTCTTAGTCTATGTCTTAGTCTATGTCTTAGTCTATGTCTTAGTCTATGTCTTAGTCTATGTCTTAGTCTATGTCTTAGTCTATGTCTTAGTCTATGTCTTAGTCTATGTCTTAGTCTATGTCTTAGTCTATGTCTTAGTCTATGTCTTAGTCTATGTCTTAGTCTATGTCTTAGTCTATGCCTTAGTCTATGTCTTAGTCTATGTCTTAGTCTATGTCTTAGTCTATGTCTTAGTCTATGTCTTAGTCTATGTCTTAGTCTATGTCTTAGTTTTTGTCTTAGTCTATGTCTAAGTCTATGTCTTAGTCTATGTCTAAGTCTATGTCTTAGTCTATGTCTTAGTCTATGTCTTAGTCTATGTCTTAGTCTATGTCTTAGTCTATGTCTTAGTCTATGTCTTAGTATATGTCTTAGTCTATGTCTTAGTCTATGTCTTAGTCTATGTCTTAGTCTATGTCTTAGTCTATGTCTTAGTCTATGTCTTAGTCTATGTCTTAGTCTATGTCTATGTCTATGTCTATGTCTATGTCTATGTCTATGTCTATGTCTATGTCTATGTCTTAGTCTATGTCTTAGTCTATGTCTTAGTCTATGTCTTAGTCTATGTCTTAGTCTATGTCTTAGTCTATGTCTTAGTCTATGTCTTAGTCTATATTTTAGTCTGTGTGTCTCAGGGTATATCCCTGGAAAATTCTTAGAAACTTTAAATTTATTTTTAATATTTAATAACAAATATTTAATTTCTTAAAAAAACCCATTATTTTTTGTGATTACTTTCCTTTATTTACAAAATTGCTTACACATTTTTCTCTAGTTTGTTGTTGTTGCTTAAAATGTGGTGACAAAATTTCTAAGAAATTTTTCTAATTCTCTAATAACCCTACCTTAATATCACCACAGACCACCCATTACTCTTACTAAGTAATTTAATTGCCTCAGCGATCATTTGAATAATAAATTCGTTGCATTTCAAATTGCAGCTTTTAACACTTAATTACACAAAACAAAAAAGGTATTTGAAAAATTTTAATTAATTTTTGCACAAAGCGGCAAATTTGTTGAAAGAAAGCAGTAGAGGAAAGTTTAGAACGACTTGAAAGGCACCCTTTTTCAAGAATGACTAATAGGTTTTGGTATGATTCACGAAGTGGTTTTAAATTATTCAAAGATTTTCCTGTCTGTTACTTAATATAAAATTTTCAATTTGTTATATATTTCATTTGAAACAAGTGTCAATTAGTTAAAAGTGACAAATGTTGACTTCTGTTAAATGTCAGCATTTACTTGGTTGAGGTTGTCAATAGAACAAATAATATTTAACAAACAATTTAATTGAAATAAATATTTCTGTGTAATTTTTCAATTGCATTTATTTGCTAAGTGATTTATTGCTAAAAATTTTGTAATGACGTATATTCAGTTTATTTTTTTGTTGTATTTAAATAAATTTTACGTTTTGTAAATAAAAATATACAAAAATATCATTCTATTAGTGGGTGAGGTAAATCATTTGTAGTTTTCAATATCTGTATGCATTTCATATCATTTGTAACGGAAATTTTCAAAACCAGTAGAAACTACTTAATATTTTTTTAATAAATAAATTGTTGTTAATATGTAACTGCTGCTGTTTTATTTGCATATTTGTAGAAATAATACTTAACACACACTTGGCGCATTCAAAACAATCCTATAAAATTTTTAATTTTTTTAATTTTTTTTTTTTGTAATTTTCTACATTTACAAACGTTTCAGCTGTCAAATGTTCATTTTATAACATTTAGTTAAAACATTAGTAATACTCGTAAGTATTCTAGAGATATTTTGTAGACTGCTTGTCGTTTAAGCTGTTGCTGATTTTATTGTACTTGCTAATATTTTCAGGCTGAAATAATTAAAATGTATTTAACGCACAGCAACAAGAGAATTGTTAATAAAATATTAAATTTATTTATTTATTTTCTTAATTAAAAAAAAATATGTGTATGTCCATATATTTAGCAACAAAGAAAGGCATGGGCTCTAAGATTAATTAACCAAAACTTACATAAGAAAATAGTGAATGAATAAACTAGAGCTTAAAAATATATATTCAAAGGATCAATGCAAAATTTAAACAAAAGCGATAAAATAGTTTTAAAGTTTTTGTCTTAAGTCTTTTGTTTTTATTACAGTTTAATGTTAGTGTTCCTCTAGTTTTTCGATTCTGAAAGTGCAAAAATTCAGTCAAACTAATTTTTTGCAATTATTTAGGCTAAAATATAGACTAAAATATAGACTAAGACATAGACTAAGACATAGACTAAGACATAGACTAAGACATAGACTAAGACATAGACTAAGACATAGACTAAGACATAGACTAAGACATAGACTAAGACATAGACTAAGACATAGACTAAGACATAGACTAAGACATAGACTAAGACATAGACTAAGACATAGACTAAGACATAGACTAAGACATAGACTAAGACATAGACTAAGACATAGACTAAGACATAGACTAAGACATAGACTAAGACATAGACTAAGACATAGACTAAGACATAGACTAAGACATAGACTAAGACATAGACTAAGACATAGACTAAGACATAGAGTAAGACATAGACTAAGACATAGACTAAGATATAGACTAAGACATAGACTAAGACATAGACTAAGACATAGACTAAGACATAGACTAAGACATAGACTAAAACAAAGACTAAGACATAGACTAAGACATAGACTAAGACATAGATTAAGACATAGACTAAGACATAGACTAAGACATAGACTAAGACATAGACTAAGATAGAGCCTAAGACATAGACTAAGAAAAAGACAAGCACATAGACTAACACACAGACTAATTCTAATACTTTAGAATGTTATTATACTATTTATACCCAAAATCAAAACACTAAACACACAAACTTGTTTCACTTTTACTAAAAGATTTCCAATCTTTACTAAAGACAAAATCAAAAGACATAAGAAACAAACTTGCTAAAATTTCAAATTCACAACTTTTCCATGATTATAGAAAAAAAAAATAAAGCGTTACAAACAAATCATGTTTTGTACCCTTCACTTAATCAATACATGACATTTTCAATGACTACGAAAACTTCCAACAAAAAAAAAAAAGATATTTTTAAACACTTGGCACAAAATGTGACAACTGCTATTTGTAAATATATAAATTGCACAAAAACCTACAAAAACAAATCTTTAACAAAAAATTACTTTAAAATTCACTTGAGTTTAACGAATTTTTTCTTAAACTTTAAAGCAAATACTCGTTGCTTGTATGTAGATTGGCTGATCGTGCCATAAGAAGAGATAAAATGTTATTATTGAACAAATATTAATAAATAAATATTTTCATAAAATTTCAAATTGATTTGACAACTGATTGCAACTGTATCTAATCAATGAAATAATTGAGACTACATTTAGTTTTAGTTAAGTTTCTGTAGTTTAAACTAGTTTATTATTGAAAGAGGTTTTCTTTGCTGCTTAAAAATGTATGTATTGCAAAAAATTTATATTATTGCTTTTGTTGTCATAATATTTATGTAAAACTATTATTTTTGACAACGAACAAGAACGTTTTGTTTTTCAGTTAAAGAGGCATATAAAATGCAGAAAGTGACAGTTAATTAGCATTAAGGCAAGAAAACAAGGCGGTTCAACTTAGGCCATTGTAAAGACTGATATAAAGAACTTAGATAAAAAATTTTTATATAAACGAAAAATTTTCTATAGAAAATTTTTACATAAACGAAAAATTTTCTATAGAAAATTTTTATATAAACGAAAAATTTTCTATAGAAAATTTTTATATAAACGAAAAATTTTCTATAGAAAATTTTTATATAAACGAAAAATTTTCTATAGAAAATTTTTATATAAACGAAAAATTTTCTATAGAAAATTTTTATATAAACGAAAAATTTTCTATAGAAAATTTTTATATAAACGAAAAATTTTCTATAGAAAATTTTTATATAAACGAAAAATTTTCTATAGAAAATTTTTATATAAACGAAAAATTTTCTATAGAAAATTTTTATATAAACGAAAAATTTTCTATAGAAAATTTTTATATAAACGAAAAATTTTCTATAGAAAATTTTTATATAAACGAAAAATTTTCTATAGAAAATTTTTATATAAACGAAAAATTTTCTATAGAAAATTTTTATATAAACGAAAAATTTTCTATAGAAAATTTTTATATAAACGAAAAATTTTCTATAGAAAATTTTTATATAAACGAAAAATTTTCTATAGAAAATTTGTATATAAACGAAAAATTTTCTATAGAAAATTTGTATATAAACGAAAAATTTTCTATAGAAAATTTTTATATAAACAAAAAATTTTCTATAGAAAATTTTTATATAAACGAAAAATTTTCTATAGAAAATTTTTATATAAACGAAAAATTTTCTATAGAAAATTTTTATATAAACGAAAAATTTTCTATAGAAAATTTTTATATAAACGAAAAATTTTCTATAGAAAATTTTTATATAAACGAAAAATTTTCTATAGAAAATTTTTATATAAACGAAAAATTTTCTATAGAAAATTTTTATATAAACGAAAAATTTTCTATAGAAAATTTTTATATAAACGAAAAATTTTCTATAGAAAATTTTTATATAAACGAAAAATTTTCTATAGAAAATTTTTATATAAACGAAAAATTTTCTATAGAAAATTTTTATATAAATGAAAAATTTTCTATAGAAAATTTTTATATAAACGAAAAATTTTCTATAGAAAATTTTTATATAAACGAAAAATTTTCTATAGAAAATTTTTATATAAACGAAAAATTTTCTATAGAAAATTTTTATATAAACGAAAAATTTTCTATAGAAAATTTTTATATAAACGAAAAATTTTCTATAGAAAATTTTTATATAAACGAAAAATTTTCTATAGAAAATTTTTATATAAACGAAAAATTTTCTATAGAAAATTTTTATATAAACGAAAAATTTTCTATAGAAAATTTTTATATAAACGAAAAATTTTCTATAGAAAATTTTTATATAAACGAAAAATTTTCTATAGAAAATTTTTATATAAACGAAAAATTTTCTATAGAAAATTTTTATATAAACGAAAAATTTTCTATAGAAAATTTTTATATAAACGAAAAATTTTCTATAGAAAATTTTTATATAAACGAAAAATTTTCTATAGAAAATTTTTATATAAACGAAAAATTTTCTATAGAAAATTTTTATATAAACGAAAAATTTTCTATAGAAAATTTTTATTTTAACGAAAAATTTTCTATAGAAAATTTTTATTTTAACGAAAAATTTTCTATAGAAAATTATTATTTTAACGAAAAATTTTCTATAAAAAATTTTTATTTTAACGAAAAATTTTCTATAGAAAATTTTTATTTTAACGAAAAATTTTCTATAGAAAATTTTTATATAAACGAAAAATTTTCTATAGAAAATTTTTATATAAACGAAAAATTTTCTATAGAAAATTTTTATATAAACGAAAAATTTTCTATAGAAAATTTTTATATAAACGAAAAATTTTCTATAGAAAATTTTTATATAAACGAAAAATTTTCTTTAGAAAATTTTTATATAAACGAAAAATTTTCTTTAGAAAATTTTTATATAAACGAAAAATTTTCTATAGAAAATTTTTATTTTAACGAAAAATTTTCTATAGAAAATTTTTATTTTAACGAAAAATTTTCTATAGAAAATTTTTATTTTAACGAAAAATTTTCTGTAGAAAATTTTTATTTTAACGAACAATTTTCTATAGAAAATGTTTATTTTAACGAAAAATTCTCTATAGAAAATGTTTATTTTAACGAAAAATTCTCTATAGAAAATTTTTATTTTAACGAAAAATTTTCTATAGAAAATTTTTATTTTAACGAAAAATTTTCTATAGAAAATTTTTATTTTAACGAAAAATTTTCTATAGAAAATTTTTATTTTAACGAAAAATTTTCTATAGAAAATTTTTATTTTAACGAAAAATTTTCTATAGAACATTTTTATTTTAACGAAAAATTTTCTATAGAAAATTTTTATTTTAACGAAAAATTTTCTATAGAAAATTTTTATTTTAACGAAAAATTTTCTATAGAAAATTTTTATTTTAACGAAAAATTTTCTATAGAAAATTTTTATTTTAACGAAAAATTTTCTATAGAAAATTTTTATTTTAACGAAAAATTTTCTATAGAAAATTTTTATTTCAACGAAAAATTTTCTATAGAAAATTTTTATTTTAACGAAAAATTTTCTATAGAAAATTTTTATTTTAACGAAAAATTTTCTATAGAAAATTTTTATTTTAACGAAAAATTTTCTATAGAAAATTTTTATTTTAACGAAAAATTTTCTATAGAAAATTTTTATTTTAACGAAAAATTTTTATTTTAACGAAAAATTTTCTATAGAAAATTTTTATTTTAACGAAAAATTTTCTATAGAAAATTTTTATTTTAACGAAAAATTTTCTATAGAAAATTTTTATTTTAACGAAAAATTTTCTATAGAAAATTTTTATTTTAACGAAAAATTTTCTATAGAAAATTTTTATTTTAACGAAAAATTTTCTATAGAAAATTTTTATTTTAACGAAAAATTTTCTATAGAAAATTTTTATTTTAACGAAAAATTTTCTATAGAAAATTTTTATTTTAACGAAAAATTTTCTATAGAAAATTTTTATTTTAACGAAAAATTTTCTATAGAAAATTTTTATTTTAACGAAAAATTTTCTATAGAAAATTTTTATTTTAACGAAAAATTTTCTATAGAAAATTTTTATTTTAACGAAAAATTTTCTATAGAAAATTTTTATTTTAACGAAAAATTTTCTATAGAAAATTTTTATTTTAACGAAAAATTTTCTATAGAAAATTTTTATTTTAACGAAAAATTTTCTATAGAAAATTTTTATTTTAACGAAAAATTTTCTATAGAAAATTTTTATTTTAACGAAAAATTTTCTATAGAAAATTTTTATTTTAACGAAAAATTTTCTATAGAAAATTTTTATTTTAACGAAAAATTTTCTATAGAAAATTTTTATTTTAACGAAAAATTTTCTATAGAAAATTTTTATTTTAACGAAAAATTTTCTATAGAAAATTTTTATTTTAACGAAAAATTTTCTATAGAAAATTTTTATTTTAACGAAAAATTTTCTATAGAAAATTTTTATTTTAACGAAAAATTTTCTATAGAAAATTTTTATTTTAACGAAAAATTTTCTATAGAAAATTTTTATTTTAACGAAAAATTTTCTATAGAAAATTTTTATTTTAACGAAAAATTTTCTATAGAAAATTTTTATTTTAACGAAAAATTTTCTATAGAAAATTTTTATTTTAACGAAAAATTTTCTTTAGAAAATTTTTATTTTAACGAAAAATTTTCTATAGAAAATTTTTATTTTAACGAAAAATTTTCTATAGAAAATTTTTATTTTAACTAAAAATTTTCTATAGAAAATTTTTATTTTAACGAAAAATTTTCTATAGAAAATTTTTATTTTAACGAAAAATTTTCTATAGAAAATTTTGTATTTTAACGAAAAATTTTCTATAGAAAATTTTTATTTTAACAAAATTTTCTATAGAAAATTTTTATTTTAACGAAAAATTTTCTATAGAAAATTTTTATTCTAACGAAAAATATTCTATAGAAAATTTTTATTTGAACGAAAAATTTTTTATAGAAAATTTTTATTTTAATGAAAAATTTTCTATAGAAAATTTTTATATAAACTCAAATATGGGCTAAAATAGAGACTATGACACAGGCCAAGACATTAATGAAAAGTTGTTAATATTTTATGACTTTCAATCATTTTTTAATCCTCAATTAAACATGTCTCTAATTTAACAAGCCGGAAGATGACTCAATCAGCTGCTCCAAACCATCTTTATAATAAAATTGTTTATTTTTGCTTTATTTTGGTTTCAGTATAGAGCTCTTCCAGCAGCTAATGTGTGTGGTCAAAAGGTTTATCAGTTAATTTTAAAATTTATGTTTCAATAAAAAATCTAAAACTTTGCGGTTAACCAAAAATATTGAGCAAACAAATTAAAGCTACTTAAAACACTGACAGCCAGCAAGAACCCCTTAATGAAAGAAATATTTCAATTTCAGTTTTAAATAGAATCCCAGCCCAAAATCTTCTAGTTAATAAAATTATTTCATCAAAACTTTAAATCACACAAGAAAAAGGCAAATAACACCCAAAGTGTCTATGAGAACATAACACTTTTTGTTGGAGGAATCTTTGGCGAAAAAAATCTGGATGATGAAGTCAATTTTTTTAAAAACAATATAAACTTCAAATTGATAGCCTGGGTTAGTAAGCAAGCGGTGGGTCAAATGGTTTTACGATGAGAACAAATGTATTGTTGATTTTTTTTTTTTAAACTTACCATCAGCTTAAAGTATAAAAAGAAAGATCTGAAAATATTTCGAAACCGCTAATAAATTTAAGCACACAGAGATTAAATAAAATAAGATTTCAAAAAAATTTCTACACGCAATTCTGAATTCAAAATATATTTCTAGGTGTGTACATTTTGTATTGGTTCAGATTCTTGACATCGAAATAAATATAAAATCATACATGATGTTAACTTAATTTCTTAATAATACTGTTAAAAATGCACTGTCGGCTTTAAATTATAAAGGCATGAACAGATTTAATAAAAGAAAATTGTTTATAAGAAATACTTAAACGAAATTTTTTTTTAGAAAAACTTAATTAAATAAAAATTTTTCTTTAAAAAATATTAACAACTTGTCTCAAACTTATTTTTTTTTTTCTGTTGTTTGGTATTAAATTTCCTACATATAAAAGTTTTTCCTTTAAATTCTATTTCTAAAATCTCTTACATATTTTCAAAAACATAATTTTTATTAGAAATTTTTTAACAAAATCAAAAGACTTAAGACATAAGCGTTTTAAAACATTTAGTTTCAAAAGTTTTTATACCTATCGAAAAATTTTTGGGCTTCAAATATTACAAAATTTAATTTAAGAACTTTTAATTTAAATTCCATTCAAATAATTTTTCTATAAAATTTTTTTGTTTTTATAAACATTTTCTATAGAAAATTTTTCGTTTTTATAAAAATTTTTATAGAAAATTTTTCGTTTTTATAAAAATTTTTATAGAAAATTTTTCGTTTTTATAAAAATTTTTATAGAAAATTTTTCGTTTTTATAAAAATTTTCTATAGAAAATTTTTCGTTTTTATAAAAATTTTCTATAGAAAATTTTTCGTTTTTATAAAAATTTTCTATAGAAAATTTTTCGTTTTTATAAAAATTTTCTATAGAAAATTTTTCGTTTTTATAAAAATTTTCTATAGAAAATTTTTCATTTTTATAAAAATTTTCTATAGAAAATTTTTCGTTTTTATAAAAATTTTCTATAGAAAATTTTTCATTTTTATAAAAATTTTCTATAGAAAATTTTTCGTTTTTATAAAAATTTTCTATAGAAAATTTTTCGTTTTTATAAAAATTTTGTATAGAAAATTTTTCGTTTTTATAAAAATTTTCTATAGAAAATTTTTCGTTTTTATAAAAATTTTCTATAGAAAATTTTTCGTTTTTATAAAAATTTTCTATAGAAAATTTTTCGTTTTTATAAAAATTTTCTATAGAAAATTTTTCGTTTTTATAAAAATTTTCTATAGAAAATTTTTCGTTTTTATAAAAATTTTCTATAGAAAATTTTTCGTTTTTATAAAAATTTTCTATAGAAAATTTTTCGTTTTTATAAAAATTTTCTATAGAAAATTTTTCGTTTTTATAAAAATTTTCTATAGAAAATTTTTCGTTTTTATAAAAATTTTCTATAGAAAATTTTTCGTTTTTATAAAAATTTTCTATAGAAAATTTTTCGTTTTTATAAAAATTTTCTATAGAAAATTTTTCGTTTTTATAAAAATTTTCTATAGAAAATTTTTCGTTTTTATAAAAATTTTCTATAGAAAATTTTTCGTTTTTATAAAAATTTTCTATAGAAAATTTTTCGTTTTTATAAAAATTTTCTATAGAAAATTTTTCGTTTTTATAAAAATTTTCTATAGAAAATTTTTCGTTTTTATAAAAATTTTCTATAGAAAATTTTTCGTTTTTATAAAAATTTTCTATAGAAAATTTTTCGTTTTTATAAAAATTTTCTATAGAAAATTTTTCGTTTTTATAAAAATTTTCTATAGAAAATTTTTCGTTTTTATAAAAATTTTCTATAGAAAATTTTTCGTTTTTATAAAAATTTTCTATAGAAAATTTTTCGTTTTTATAAAAATTTTCTATAGAAAATTTTTCGTTTTTATAAAAATTTTCTATAGAAAATTTTTCGTTTTTATAAAAATTTTCTATAGAAAATTTTTCGTTTTTATAAAAATTTTCTATAGAAAATTTTTCGTTTTTATAAAAATTTTCTATAGAAAATTTTTCGTTTTTATAAAAATTTTCTATAGAAAATTTTTCGTTTTTATAAAAATTTTCTATAGAAAATTTTTCGTTTTTATAAAAATTTTCTATAGAAAATTTTTCGTTTTTATAAAAATTTTCTATAGAAAATTTTTCGTTTTTATAAAAATTGTCTATAGAAAATTTTTTAGTTTTTATAAAAATTTTTTATAGAAACTTTTTGTAAGAATTTTCTATAGAAAATTTTTCGTTTTTATAAAGATTTTCTACAGAAAATTTTTTTTGTAATATTAATAAAATTTTGTGGTAATTTTGTGTCTTTAATTTTTAATGAATTTGACCCATAGTGCTTCAGTTTGGCAGCTTAAACTCTAAGATTCTTAAGACATTTCTATATTAAGTTATAGTTTTTATATCTGAAACCATTCTTTGTTTGTTCTTGTTATTTTTTGGTAATGTTTTAGTTTTCTTTGCTTGTTTTAGTAGCTGCTGATCTTTTATTGGGGCATAATCTTTAGTTTCAATTCATTTTTTTAAGTTTTGACTTTCGTTATTTTTGTTTCTGTTCTTTTTTTTTTGTTAAATGATCGACACACGTTTAAATTTTTTCTTGTTCATTTTTTGTGGTTGCTCTCCATCAGCTCAAAAGAAGGTTTGACTACTCTAGCGAGCCATAACTTGGATTGGGTATTCGACTATGGTGGGCCAAAAACCCAACTAAAAATATAAAAAAAAACCTTAAAAACCAAACATAACGATTTGTATGGTTATTTTTTGTTTTTTCATTTAACTTCCAAACCAACAATATTCTTTTACTGAAATCTTTATTTCCTTTCGTGACTATAATTATGAGGGGCAACTAAAAAAACCAAAAAAAAATCAAATAAAAATAAAATAAAGAGAACTTCATACCTTTAACATGGGAAATAAATGGTTGGTTATGTTTTATTTCATGACCAGCGATTAACAAAAATAAAAATTAAAATGTTAAGAGTTACAAAAAAAATTCTACATTATAAATTGAGCCATAAAAGTTTTAATAAACAAATCAAAAATTTTATATGAATTTTTTTTATAGGAAAAGGTAAGAGAAGAATGGCAGACTTTATGACTGGTAAGTTTTAGTAATATTAAAATTTAGAAGAAATCTTAAAAGATTTGAGTTTTATATAGTATACATGGTTATTAGAAGATATGAAATTTGAATAAAAACATGAATCTCTTTAATAACTCTAAAATAATTATACTTCTTATGTGACGTATGAGTAATATATAATAAGTATTTTCAATTCAAAATAAAAGTTATCTACTTTTAATGCTAAAGAAGAATTTCATATTTCCCGGAGACAAGACAATATGTGTGGACATATGCGTATGGGGTTCTAGAGGATGGTCTTTCTTATGCTAAACCATGAGCAGAGAAATTTTATACTGCCGTTGCATTCATAAAAATTTTAAAATCGAAACAATTTTTTTAAGAAAAATTTTAATTAATAAAATTTAAGACAAATTTTAAGACCGAAATTTTTCTTCAAGAAAAAATTAAACAAAAAAATTTCTTTTATTAGAAAAACTTAAATAAACAAAATTTTTTCTTATAAGAAAAATTACGTAAAAATGTTGCAAAGCTAAGTTTTCTTGGATAAAAATCCGAATAAAACTACAAATTATATCAAGTTTGTGCCTTAAGTCTTTTGTTTGGATCTTTAAGAGTAATTTTAATACCAGAACTTTTCTTAAAGAAAAATTTTGATAAGCCAAAAATTTATTTATAAGAAAAATCTGAATGAACAAAGTCTATAATATACTCGTATGAAACACTGAAATAAGCGAAAATTTTTCTTATAGGAAAAACTACATAAACGAAAATTGTCTTGTCAGAAAAATAAGAAAAAAATTTAAATTTTTCTAAAAGGAAAAATTAAAACAAAGCTAAACTTTCCTTTAAGAATTATTTAAAGAAACAAACATTAAAAAAAATTTAATAAACTAATGTTTTTATTTTGAGTGTAATTTTAATAAAACTATCAGAAAAATTTAAATATCGAAAACTTTTGCTTCAGAAAAATGTTTCTTTATAAAAATTCAAACAGCGCTAAGTTTTCTTAAAAAATCGTAATTAAATCTTCTAAAACAAAATGTTTTTTTCAAGAAAAATAACAACAAAAAATTATCAAGTTTGTGCCTTAAGTCTTTCATTTTGGTTTTACAGAAAAGTTTCATTAATTATTCAATTCTTATCTTCAGAAATTTGTAAAAACCTAAAATTCTTCTTTTAATAAAATTCAAATACCGCAAATGTTTCTTTATGAGAAAAATTTGAATACCGAAAATGTTTCTTTATGAGAAAATGTTAATACCGAAAATTTTTCTTAAAAAAAATTTAATACCGAAAATTTTTCTTAAAAAAAAAAAAATAATACCGAAAATTTTTCTTAAAAAAAAAAATTTAATACCAAAAATTTTTCTTAAAAAACTAATTTTAATATTAAAATTTTTCTTTAAGAAAAATTTTTAAAACAGAAAATTTTTCTTTAAGAAAATTTTTTAAAACCGAAAATTTTTCGATAAGAAAAATTTTAATACAGAAAAGTTTCTATATAAGAAAAATTTTTCTTTAAGAAAAATTAAAAAAACGAGAATTTTTCTTTAAGAAAAATTTTAATATCGAAAATTGTTCTTTAAGAAAACTTTAAATAACGAAAAATTTGAATATCAAAATTTTTTCTTTAAGAAAAATTTGAATAAAGAAAATTTTTCTTTAAGAAAAATTTTAATACCGAAAATGTTTCTTTAAGAAAACTTTTAATATCGAAATTTTTCTGTTAGAAAAATTTTAATATCAAAGATTTTCCTTTAAGAAAAAAAATTTAATACCGAAAAATTTTCTTTAAGAAAAATGTCAATACCGAAATTTTTTTAAGAAAAATTCTAAAACCGAAAATTTTTGTTTAAGAAAAACCTAATACCGAAAATTTTTGTTAGAAAAATTTTTATATAGACAATATTTAAAAAAAAATTGTAATTCCGGACTATTTTGTTTAAGAACAGACGGACAGACAGACAGACAGACAGACTGACAGACAGACAGACAGACAGACAGACAGACAGACAGACAGACAGACAGACAGACAGACAGACAGACAGACAGACAGACAGACAGACAGACAGACAGACAGGCAGGCAGACAGGCAGACAGGCAGACAGACAGACAGACAGACAGACAGACAGACAGACAGACAGACAGACAGACAGACAGACAGACAGACAGACAGACAGACAGACAGACAGGCAGACAGACAGACAGACAGACAGACAGACAGACAGACAGACAGACAGACAAACAGACAGACAGACAGACAGACAGTTAGACAGACAGACAGACAGACAGACAGACAGACAGACAGACAGACAGACAGACAGACAGACAGACAGACAGACAGACAGACAGACAGACAGACAGACAGACAGACAGACAGACAGACAGACAGACAGACAGACAGACAGACAGACAGGCAAACAAACAAACAAACAAACAGACAGACCGACAGATAGACAGACAGACAGACAGACAGACAGACAAAAAAACACCGAACAATTTTCTGCGAAATTTTTTTTCAAAAGAAAAAAATACAAACAAACAGTCAGACGTGCAGACACACAGACAGTTAGACATACAGTTAGACAGACAGTTAGACAGACAGACAGACAGAGAGACGGACGGACATACAGACAGACAAAAAAATATCGAACATTTTTGTTACTGCAAAAAATTTTTTGCAAAAGAAAAATACAAACTACCTTTATCATGTTTGTGTCTTAAGTCTTTTGTTTTGTTTAAAATAACTTTTAAGTAAAAAAACTTAAGAAAACCTTTAAAACAAGTTTGTGTCTTAAGTCTTTTGTTTTTAGGTACAAACATTCTTGATAGTTAATGAGAAGGGAAAATTAAATTAGTTTTTAATAAATTGATTTAATAGCAAAACATTTCTTAGGAATATAATTATGTATGTATTTAGAATATAAGTATGTTGATTTTATTGCAAATTTAAAAACAAAAAACATTTTTTTACAATATTTTCAAAATTTTTAAGCAAGTTTGTAACTTAAGTCTTAAGTTTTACGATATTCTAAATTTAAATATCCAGATTTTATCATAACTCTAACCATAATCAAAAACGACTTAAATATATTTAAATCTTAAGCAGTTCTCATTATTATAACAGATTTTTTGCACAAGAATGATATATGAAATAAATTCTCTTTTTGTAAAAAAAAATTTATCCATTTAAATAACAACCGCCATCATTCTAAACCTACCTTAACCGTTTCTCTACTGTCCATTAAATTTTGAAAAAATATATAAATTTAATAAAAACAACATTGTTGTAATTATTTATGCATTACAATGCGTATTTGCAATCAAAAATTTATTTATTAATTGTATGAATAAATAAAAACTAACAAAAAAAAACATTTTAAATGTTATTAAAAATTGTTACATGAAAAAGAGAGAGACTTGTTGCAAGGCCTGTGTGCAAATGTAATTGCAATAAGTCGTAACTCAACTCGAATCGTTTTGATTCAAATTGAATTTAATCCATATGCCAGAGGCATATTTTACATTTCACTTACAGGCATTTAATGTATTTTGACGTTTCGTTTTGATTGCTCTATGAGTGAATGGGCAAAATACGATTGACGACATGTTTTGCTTTAAAATACACATGTTCGGTTAAATTAAAAATTCAGAAAAAAAATATTATAATATATAGGATAATGCAGTCAGTTGGAAAAGTATTTGACAAAATGTTTAATACAACCAAATTAGTCAAAGATCAATGCAAAAATTATCAAAATTTGCAAATTTTTCAAAAGTTTCGATCCTTTTTTATATGTTTTCAATAATTTTTCAAAAAAATTGTTTCTCTCTAAATTTCCTTTTGGGGTCTTTATCAATGCAAATTATTGTTTACCTATATTTCTTTAATACTTAATAATTTGTCCACTTTTTGATTTACGTTTAATAATAATTTTGTATTCATAAGAGGCCTTTATTAACAAATGTTTTCATTTAAAGGAAGAAATGGGTAATCAAATAATTTTTTAAATGACAATTAAGTGAAATCTTAAATGTCGGTTGATCAAACGGTAAATTTTGTTGATTGACAAACAGTTAAAAGGGAGGAGAAGTAAAAAGAAGAAAAATCAAAAATTTTAAATTTTTTTTATCAAAAATTTCCTATAAAATTAGTTCATTTAAAATTTTTCATAGAAATTTTTTTCATCAAAATTTTTTTATAAAAATTTGTTTATCGAACATTTTCAGTAGAAATTCTGTTCATTAAAACTTTTCTTTAAAATTTTAATTTTTTCAAAAATTGTCTATAGGAATTTTTTCATTAAAACTTTTGTATAAAAAAGTTTTTTATCACAAATTTTCTATTATTTTTTTTTATCAAAAATTTCCTATTAAAATTTTTTTATTCAAAATTATCTATTAAAATTTTTTTATAAAACATTTTCTATTATAATGTTTTATCAAAAAATTTTTATTAAGATTTTTTGATCAAAAATTATCTATTAAAATTTTTTTTATCAAAAATTGTCTATAAAAAATTTTTCTTCTCAAAAATTTTCTACTTAAATTTTTTTATCAAAAATTTTCTACTAAAATTTTTTTATAAAAAACTTTCTATAGAAATTTTTTTATCAAAAATTATCTATTGAAATATTTTTTGTGAAAAATTTTCCATAAAATTTTGTTTATCTAAAATTTCCTATTAAAATTTTTGTATTCAAAATTATTCATTAAAATTTTTTTATCAAAAATTTTCTACTAACATTTTTTTATCAAAAATTTTCAAAGAAATTTTTTTTATCCAAAATTTTCTATTAAAATTTTTTTTCTATAAAAATTATTTTGAAGAAATTTTTTTTATCAAAAATTTTCTACTGAAGTTTTCTATCACAAATTTTCTATAGACATTTTTTTATCAAAAATTATCTATTAAAATTTTTTTATGAAAAATTTTTGTTATCAAAAATTTTTTAAAAAAAATTTCTATTAAATTTTTTTTTTATCAAAAATTTTCTATTAAAATTTTTTTACTCAAAATTATCTATTAAAATTTTTTTATCAAAAATTTTCTATTAAGATTTTTTTATCAAAAATTTTCTATTAAGATTTTTTTATCAAAAATTTTCTATTAAGATTTTTTTTATCAAAAATTATCTATTAAAATTATCTTGTCAAAAATTGTCTATAAAATTTTTTTTTATCAAAAATTTTACAATAAAATTTTTTTATCAAAAATTTTCTAAAGAAATTTTTTTTATCAAAAATTTTCTATTAAAATTTTTTTATCAAAAATTGTCTATAAAAATTTTTTTTATCAAAAATTTTCTACTAAAATTTTTGCATCAAAAATTCTCTACTAAAATTTTTTTATCAAAAAATTTTTAAAGAAATTTTTTTTATCAAAAAAATTTCTATTAAAATTTTTTATCAAAAATTTTCTATAGAAATTTTTTTGAAGAAACTTTTTTTATCAAAAATTTTCTACTAAAGTTTTTTATCAGAAATTTTCTACAGAAATTTTTTTATCAAAAATTATCTATTGAAATTGTTTTTATGAAAAATTTTCTATAAAAATTTTTTTTTATAAAAAATTTTCTATAGAAATTTTTTTAATCAAAAACTTTCGATAGAAATTTTTTTTATCAAAAATTTTCGTTAGAAATTTTTTTTATTGAAAAATTTTTCATCAAAAATTTTGACTAACACGTTTTTTCATCTCAAATTTTTTAGAGAAATTTTCCATACAAATTTTTTATTAAAACTTTTCTATAGAAATTTTTTCATTTAAAATCATCAAAAGTTTTGTAAAAAAATTTTCTATAAAAATTTATTTACAAAAATTCTATAGAAAATTTTTGATCAAAAAAAATTTTTAATAAAAAATTTTAATAGAAAGTTTTTTCATAAAAACTTTTTTTATTCGAAAATTTTCTATCGAAACTTTTTTCATCAAAAATTTTCCATAGAAATTTTTTTTATTGAAAATTTTTTTTATCAAAAGTTTTTTTCATTAAAAGTTTTCTATAGAAATTTGTTCATTAAAAATTTTCTATAGAACCTTTTGCAATTTTGAATAAAATTTTTTCATTTTTTTTATCAAAAATTTTCTGTAGATATTTTTTTATCAAAAATTTTCTATAGACATTTTTTTATCAAAAATTATCTATTAAAATTGCTTTTATCAAAAATTTTTTACTAAAATATTTTTATCAAAAATTTTCTATTAAAATTTTTGATAAATTTTTTTTTCAAAAAAAATTTTCTATAGAAATTTTTTTGAAAAAATTCTTTTTATCCAAAATTTTCTACTAAAATTCTTTATCACAAATTTGCTATAGAAATTTTTTTATCAAAAATTATCTATTGAAATTCTTTTATGAAAAATTTTTTTTATCAAAAATTTTCTAAAAAAAAAATTCTATTAAAATTTTTTTTTTTTTCAAAAATTTCCTATTAAAATTTTTTTACTCAAAATTATCTATTAAAATTTTTTAATCAAAAATTTCCTATTAAAAGTTTTTTATTCAAAATTATCTATTAAAATTTTTTTTTAAAAAACTTTCTACTAAAATTTTTTTATCAAAAATTTTCTAAAGAAATTTTTTTTATCTAAAATTTTCTAAAGAATTTTTTTTTATCTAAAATTTTCTATTAAAATTTTTTTATCAAAAATTTTCTACAGATATTTTTTTGAGGAAATTTTTTTTATCAAAAATTTTTTTATCAAAAATTAACTACTAAAATTTTTTTTATCAAAAATTTTCTACTAAAATTTTTTATCAAAAATTTCCTAGAGAAATTTTTTTATCAAAGATTGTCTAATAACATTTTTTTTATTAAAAATTTTCTATAAATTTTTTTTTTTTATAAAAAATTTTCTATTGGAATTTTTTTTTATCAAAAATTTTTTTATTCGAAAATTTTCTATCAAAACTTTTTTCATCAAAAATTTTCGATAGAAATTTTTTTTATTGAAAACTTTTTCATTAAAAATTTTGAATAAAAAGTTTTTTCATCTCAAATTTTTGACAGAAATTTTCCATACAAATTTTTTATTAAAAGTTTTCTATAGAAATTTTTTCAATAAAAATTTTCTATAGAAATTTTTGCAATTTTGTATAGAATTTTTTCATCAAAATTTTTTAAAAAAATTTTCTCTAAAAATCATGAAAAAAAATTTTTGAAAAAAAAAATTTTAATAGAAATTTTTTTCATCAAAAATTTTTTTATTCGAAACTTTTTTCATCAAAATTTTTTTTTATTGAAATTTTTTTAATAAAATTTTTTTCATTAAAAGTTTTCTATAGAAATTTTTTCATTGAAAATTTTCTATAGAACCTTTTGCAATTTTCAATAGAATTTTTTCATCAAGAGTTTTGAATAAAAATTTTTTTATCAAAAATTTTCTTAAGAAATTTTTTTATCAAAACTTTTCTATAGAAATTTTTTTATCAAAAAAAATTTTATTCGAAAATTTTCTATCGAAACATTTTTCATCAAAAATTTTCCATAGAAATTTTTTTATTGAACATTTTTAAATCAAACATTTTGTATAGCAAGTTTTTTCATTAAAGTTTTCTATAGAAATTTTTTTAATTAAAACTTTCTATAGAAATTTCTGCTATTTTGTATAACAAATTATATATCGTTTTTGATTTTCTATAGAGATTTTTTTTTATCAAAAATTTTCTGTAGATATTTTTTATCAAAAATTTTTGATAGAAAATTTTTCATCAACAATTTCTTAAAGAATTTTTTTTTGGTGGGATCAAGAAGGGTTATCATGTAGGACCTCTACAGAAGACAATTGATTAATTTTAAATAGAAAAAATAAGAAATAGGGCAGCAAAAATCAGGAAGAATTGAAGTTCCCTCTGAACTAATATGAACTCGTTTGAAGCGATTCATCCATTTAAAAGGACAAGTAAAATAAAGTCCCTGAACATAAAATTTTACATTATTCTTGTCTCATTTCGTCATTAAATCTAAATACAGCAAAGCTCTAAAATGTTTTCCAAAACAAGCAACTTCTTTAACATCTTTAATCCTAAAACAATTTAGAAATAATTTAGATTCCCTTAGGAATTTATATTACACAAATCAACAAGAACAACATTGGCTTTCAATTTAGTTGCAAAATATCCACAAAACCACAACAAGTGCATTCCTTAGGAAAAAATGAGATAATTTGAAAAAGGCCTAGGACAAAATAGTCGTTTAAGTATAAATAGAATGTCTAAAAACTAAAATGTTTGTTTAAACTTCTGCTAGCAAAACATTTAAGAATTTCTTTCTCTACTTCCAAAGTAAAAAATATCTTGGCTTAACAACATTTTTAGTTAAGTCAAAAACATTTTGCTAAATTTCAAAACATGTTCGTTAAGAAGAAAAAAATTTCAATTAAATTTTTTTTGTTTTTTGTAACTTTTTCTCAATAGTTTTTCATTCAATTTAGTACAAGATTTTGAAAACATTTTAAACGTGCAATTGGCGTCTGATTGTCTCAAAAGTTATATTCATTATAAAACAACAACAAAGTCAAACTGCAACAACAACTTCAGCAACATTATGTAGAATGTACAACATTTTGCTTATACTTAGAGTTGAACACGATTATAAATAAAATGTATGTAAGGGGAGATTGTCTAGCTCTAGTCATATGTGTCTAGTGTGTTCGAATGAAAAAAAAATTACAAAAATATAAAAACATCTGCAACAAAATCGTAAAACGAATGTGGGGATAAAACTTTATCAGCGGCAATAATAATCGAATGTTGAAGCAAGATTAAAATAGACTTAAACATAGACTAAACACAGACTTAGACATAGACTTGGACATAGACTAAGACATAGACTAAGATATAGACTAAGACATAGACTAAGACATTTACTAAGATATAGACTAAGACATAGACTAAGACATAGACTAAGACATAGACTAAGACATAGACTAAGACATAGACTAAGACATAGACTAAGACATAGACTAAGACATAGACTAAGACATAGACTAAGACATAGACTAAGACATAGACTAAGACATAGACTAAGACATAGACTAAGACATAGACTAAGACATAGACTAAGAAATAGACTAAAACATAGACTAAGACATAGACTAAGACATAGACTAAGACATAGACTAAGACATAGACTAAGGCATAGACTAAGACATATACTAAGACATAAACTAAGACATAGACTAAGACATAGACATAGACTAAGACACAGACTAAGACATAGACTAAGACATAGACTAAGACATAGACTAAGACATAGACTAAGACATAGACCAAGACATAGACTAAGACATAGACTAAGACATAGACAAAGACATAGACTAAGACATAGACTAAGACATAGACTAAGACATAGACTAAGACATAGACTAAGACATAGACTAAGAAATAGACTAAAACATAGACTAAGACATAGACTAAGACATAGACTAAGACATAGACTAAGACATATACTAAGACATAAACTAAGACATAGACTAAGACATAGACTAAGACACAGACTAAGACATAGACTAAGACATAGACTAAGACATAGACTAAGACATAGACTAAGACATAGACCAAGACATAGACTAAGACATAGACTAAGACATAGACTAAGACATAGACTAAGACATAGACTAAGACATAGACTAAGACATAGACTAAGACATAGACTAAGACATAGACTAAGACATAGACTAAGACATAGATTAAGACTTAGACTAAAACATAGACTAAGACATAGACTAAGACATAGACCAACACATAGACTAAGACATAGACTAACACATAGACTAAGACATAGACTAAGACATAGACTAAGACATAGACTAAGACATAGACTAAGACATAGACTAAGACATAGACTAAGACATAGACTAAGACATAGACTAAGACATAGACTAAGACATAGACTAAGACATAGACTAAGACATAGACTAAGACATAGACTAAGACATAGACTAAGACATAGACTAAGACATAGACTAAGACATAGACTAAGACATAGACTAAGACATAGACTAAGACATAGACTAAGACATAGACTAAGACATAGATTAAGATATAGACTAAGACATAGACTAAGACATAGACAAAGACATAGACTAAGACGTAGACTAAATCATAGACTAAGACATAGACTAAAACATAGACTAAGACATAGACTAAGACATAGACTAAGACATAGACTAAGACACAGACTAAGACATAGACTAACACATAGACTAAGACATAGACTAAGACATAGACTAAGACATAGACTAAGACATAGACTAAGACATAGACTAAGACATAGACTAAGACATAGACTAAGACATAGACTAAGACATAGACTAAGACATAGACTAAGACATAGACTAAGACATAGACTAAGACATAGACTAAGACATAGAGTAAGACATAGACTAAGACATAGACTAAGACATAGACTAAGACATAGACTAAGACATAGACTAAGACATAGACTAAGACATAGACTAAGACATAGACTAAGACATAGACTAAGACATAGACTAAGACATAGACTAAGACATAGACTAAGACATAGACTAAGACATAGACTAAGACATAGACTAAGACATAGACTAAGACATAGACTAAGACATAGACTAAGACATAGACTAAGACATAGACTAAGACATAGACTAAGACATAGACTAAGACATAGACTAAGACATAGACTAAGACATAGACTAAGACATAGACTAAGACATAGACTAAGACATAGACTAAGACATAGACTAAGACATAGACTAAGACATAGACTAAGACATAGACTAAGATATAGACTAAGACATAGACTAAGACATAGACTAAGACATAGACTAAGACATAGACTAAGACATAGACTAAGACATAGACTAAGACATAGACTAAGACATAGACTAAGACATAGACTAAGACATAGACTAAGACATAGACTAAGACATAGACTAAGACATAGACTAAGACATAGACTAAGACATAGACTAAGACATAGACTAAGACATAGACTAAGACATAGACTAAGACATAGACTAAGACATAGACTAAGACATAGACTAAGACATAGACTAAGACATAGACTAAGACATAGACTAAGACGTAGACTAAATCATAGACTAAGACATAGACTAAAACATAGACTAAGACATAGACTAAGACATAGACTAAGACATAGACTAAGACATAGACTAAGACACAGACTAAGACATAGACTAAGACATAGACTAAGACATAGACTAAGACATAGACTAAGACATAGACTAAGACATAGACTAAGACATAGACTAAGACATAGACTAAGACATAGACTAAGACATAGACTAAGACATAGACTAAGACATAGACTAAGACATAGACTAAGACATAGACTAAAACATAGACTAAGACATAGACTAAGACATAGACTAAGACATAGACTAAGACATAGACTAAGACATAGACTAAGACATAGACTAAGACATAGACTAAGACATAGACTAAGACATAGACTAAGACATAGACTAAGACATAGACTAAGACATAGACTAAGACATAGACTAAGACATAGACTAAGACATAGACTAAGACATAGACTAAGACATAGACTAAGACATAGACTAAGACATAGACTAATACATAGATTAAGACATAGACTAAGACATAGACTAAGACATAGACTAAGACATAGACTAAGACATAGACTAAGACTAAGACGTAGACTAAGACATAGGCTAAGACATAGACTAAGACATAGACTAAGACATACCTTAGACAAAGACTAAGACTTAGACTAAGACATAGACTAAGATATACCCTAAGATATAGACTAAGACATAGACTAAGATATAGACTAAGACATAGACAAAAACATAGACTAAGTAATAGACTAAGACATAGACTAAGACATAGACTAAGACGTAGACTAAGACATAGGCTAAGACTAGACTAAAATATGAACTAAGTCATCAACTAAGTCATAGTTTGAGATATAGCTATAGGCTAACACTTAGACTATAAGGCCCTAAGACTTCGATTTAATTTCTAATTAAATTTAGCATTTTCTCTCAGTGTCTTACAAATATCTTTTGACATCATCAATTCAAATTAATGACAATTTATCTTGTTTTGTAAATTTGTTGCTTTTCTTCTTATTGTTCCCATTCAATTTAATTTCATTTGGTCTCAGTTTATGCTGCTGACAATTAATTTTGTTCTTACAAGCCATTATCACTATCATCAGTGGTTATCTTTCTACATAGCAGCAATGTTTTGTGATCGAAAACGAAAAAAAAAAGCAATGATGATGGTATGATAGTGTAACCAAAAAACAAAGGCTATCATTTTATGGAGATTCGAAGTTAAATACCTACAACTTGCGTTACCCTAAGGTAACTTGTGTATATCAGAAAAATAAAAATTTGAATAAATGTTACCTCACACATCAAATTTACAGAGAAGGAAACAAAACCAAATAACACTCGTTTCTAGAACGGGCAGACAGACGGGTACTATGGACTCGTAATGGAGAACAGACACACCAGAGACTTGTCTCTTTAGTAACAACAAAACAAAAGACCCAAATGACAGCATCATTTTATTATCACAAACACATCTAAGTGAGGATAAGGAAGAAAACAAAAATCTCAAAACTGCAGCATTAAACCAGAAGGAAGGACATGTCTCTCCTATAAATGCTGGACTTTATTCGAACGTCCCTTACTTGGCATCAGACCGTCAGACAGACAGACAGACTTTAGTGGTTGTGGTATTAAATTGAGTTTTAGTTTTTAACAATGATTGTAATGTCATTTGACATTTATTTACGAGCTCATAGTTCCAAATGCTAAATGAACTCTAATTTACATTTATGAAGCTGTTATTGTAAGATCCAACAATCAGATATCAAAGAAGATCTGATGGTTGTTTCGTTGGTAGCTGGGCTATTGTCATCTTTATCGTATCGTTTATTCGTTATTTCGTTGGTAGTTATAACGTTGTCATTAAATGATCACATCTTATTCTTTAAACGCCAAGTTGTTGTTGTTGTTGTTGGTGTTTGTTGTTAAATCTAGTGATTTTGCTCCCGTTTAAATTGTTCCATTTAAGCCTTTGTTGCCTTTGGTTCACCTTCATTTTCATCCTCTACTTCATCTCAGTTCAGTTCAGTTTTGTAGATCATTAACTGCTGATAAGATTAACCGAGTAGTTTGTAAGTGCTACAGATACAGTAGAAATATGTAGCAAATGAGCTTGAGGATATGACAATATATTGGGGGAACAACAACAACAAAAAAAGTTGAAGAAGGATTTTGTTTTATAAAGAGATGTGCATAAATTATGTTTCAAAAGACCACAATAAAACAAACATGTTAAGGAGGAAACTGTTTAGACCAGAAGACTCCATTAAAATCAAATAAAAGTACACTGGAAGAAATTGTATGGCTTTTTTTCGAAGACATTGAACAGAGAGCAAGATAGGTATACAATATATTTTTCATAGATGGGCACTTTGCAGTACCAGTACTTTTTCAGTATTTTTTTTTTCTTTTACTGATTACTGAAAGAAAAAATCAGTATTCAGTTTAATTTTTACTTATTACTTAAAAAAAATTTCAGTATTCAGTAAATTTTACTGAAAAAAAATTTCAGTAATCAGTAAATTTTACTGATTACTGAAAAAAAATTTCAGTAATCAGTAAATTTTACTGATTATTGAAAAAAAATTTCAGTAATCAGTAAATTTTACTGATTAATGAAAAAAATGTTCAGTATTCAGTAAATTTTACTGATGACTGAAAAAAAATTTCGGTATTCAGTAAATTTTACTGATTACTGAAAATAATTTCAGTAATCAGTAAATTTTACAGAATACTGCAAAAAAATCAGTAATACTGATTATTGAATGCAGTATCCGGTGGTTTTTATTACAAAATACTACAACAAAACTACACAACAAATGAACATCGTTCACACGGCAGTCGGTTCTTCGTACCGGAACGACTCGGAATTCTTAGGATTCCGACCAAGGACTGCCACTTCTACGATATTACCAATAATATCGCAGCTTAGATGGGCACTTTGCGGTACTTCAGTATTTTTTTTTTTTTCTTTTACTAATTACTGAATAAAAAATCAGTATTCAGAAATTTTTACTGATTACTTAAAAAAAATTTCAGTATTCAGTAAATTTTAGTGATTATTGAAAAAAAATTTCAGTAATCAGTAAATTTTACAGATTACTAAAAAAAAATTTTCAGTATTCAGTAAGTTTTACTGATTACTGAAAAAAATTTCAGTATTCAGTAAATTTTACTGATTACTGAAAAAAAAACTTCAGTAATCAGTAAATTTTACAGAATACTGAAAAAAAAATCAGTAATACTGATTATTGAATGCAATATCCGGTGGTTTTGATTATAAAATAAAAAAAAAACAAAACTACACAACAAATTAACATATTTTGAAAAGTTCAAGGCAGTGACTATATGGGTCCTATTCTACTATCAAATTGTAGTAAAACCCTATACTCAGTTTATCCAGTTTAGTGACCGTTTTTTTTTATGGGCCGACTAAGTTTCCCAATGATGATGCATGATGCCAAAAAAAATCTGTCATCAGTTTTTCCCAAATAGCTAAACTTCACTTAAAAATATCGCTTAACTATGTTGGGAAAAACGTAGCTAAGAGTATTGAAAATATTTCTTAATAAAAATTTATGATATAAATGTATTTTATCTTTGTCATTTTTAAAAATGTTTAAGAAAAAAATTTTTTATAATAACTTTATGGAAATCCTGATTTATCCCACACTATATTTTGTAAAATTATAACCAACGTAGAGCTTAACAACTTTTGGGAACACACCAGTATAATCTGAACGTGTCTAGATGTCAAAAATGGTCATAAGCTCCCTTGTGCAAAACAAACAGAGGTCCCAAGTTCAATCCCCAGCCAGACCCACTTGAAAAACTTGAGGGCTCTAAGTGCTGATGACGTCCTGTGGCGGGACAGAAATTGCAATCTACTAGCCGCGTTCAAAAATAATTTTTTCAGTTTTTCTCCACATTATTACTTTCAAATTTTCAAATTAATAATTTGAAAATTAAAAATGAACTCAAGCCTGATAAATCCTAATTTTTCAATTAATTCAATTTAAAGTTCGAATAATTAATTCCCAAATAAATAAATTTTTTTATACAAAATTTTGTTATCAAAAATTTTTCTATACAAAATTTTTTTATCAAAAATTTTTCAACAGACATTTTTTTTATTAAAAATCTTTCTATAAAATTTTTTTATTAAAAATTTTTCTATAGAAATTTTCTTTTTCAAAAATTTTTTTACAGAAAATTTTCTTATCAAAAATTTTTCTATACAAAATTTTTTTATCATAAATTTTTCTATACAAAATTTTTTTATCAAAATTTTTTTTTATTAAAAATTTTTGTATAGAAAATTTTTTTATCAAAAATTATTCTATAGAAAAGTTTTTGATCAAAAATTTTTCTATAGATTTTTTTTTTTTTTAAATTTTCTATAGATTTTTTTTTCACACAAAAAGATAGTCTATCATGTGATCTTTTGGAGAAAGTCATTCGAGATGCATTTTTTTATCGAAAAATTTTTTATAGAAATTTTTTTTCAAAAATTTTTTTATAAAAAAATTATTTATCAAAAATTTTTTTATAGAAAATTTTTTTATTAAAAGTTTTTTAGAAAAGTTTTCAATGTTTCTAAAGAACATTATTTTATAAAAAATGTCTATATAGAACATTTTTTTATCAGAAATTTATCACACATTTTTTTTATCAAAAATGTTTCCATAGAAAATTTGTTTATCCAAAATTTTTCTATAGAAAATTTTTTTTTATGAAACATTTTTCCATAGCAATTTTTTTTACAAAAAACTTTTCTATAGAAATTTTTTTCAAAAAGAAGTGTATTTGCATTTGATCCCAAATCTGTTATATTTATTTATTAATGTAACAAACCAATTTATTGATAAAAAGCCAAAAAATGTTTGCGGAGAAACCAAATTCCTCGACGCGTTTCGATGGTTGGTTAAGCCATCTCTTCAGGAGGATTAGGAGAAATAAACAAGTTTATTTTAAAAATAAGCTGAATGCATGCAGTTTTATCAAAAAATAACAAAATAGTCGGGATGTAAATATTATTCAAAAAGAAGTGTATTTCTATTCTATCAAAAAATTTTCTATACAAAATTTTTTATCATAAATTTTTCTATACGAATTTTTTTATCAAAAATTTTTCTATACAAAATTTCTTTATCAAAAATTTTTCTATAGAAAATTTTTTTATCAAAAATTTTTCTACAGCCTTTTTTTATTAAAAATTTTTCTATAGAATTTTTTTTTTTTTTCAAAAATTTTTTTATAGAAAATTTTTTTATCAAAAATTTTTCTATACAAAATTTTTTTATCATAAATTTTTCTATACAAAATTTTTTTATCAAAATTTTTTTTTTGTTAAAAGTTTTTGTATAGAAAATTTTTTTTATCAAAATTTATTCTATAGAAAAGTTTTTTATGAAAAATTTTTCTATAGAATTTTTTTTTCAAAAATTTTTCTATAGAAGATTTTTTTATTAAAAGTTTTTTTATCAAAATTTTTTTTATCAGAAATTTTTATATAGAAAATTTTTGTATCAAAAATTTTTTATAAAAAATTTTTTATAAAAAATTGTTTGTATCGAAAAATATAAATTGTTTAATACATATTAGAATTTATTTCTGTTTCGAAAATATTCCCAATTTGGTTACATTTATTTTAAACAATGTTTACAAAAATAATAGTGTCGTGGCAACAATGTTCGAGATTATATTTCGTTGTTCTCTCGAACCACATATGTTGTTGCTATTAATTGGATTTAGATTTTGTTTCTTGTGTATTTTGCTTTTGTATTTTCTTTAACAAATTCCTTCTGATTGCTTTCAATACTCATTTATTAATGATCGTGATATTTACGAAAATTCGAAAAGGTCTTCGGCTTCTGGTGGTATGTATCTTTATAACTTTTAATACCCAGTCAGACTTTTAGTAGTCGTCTTTTTGGCCAAAGATTGTTATGTAGCATCTGAACTATAAAAAATATTAACTTTACAAATCCATTTTTTAAATAATAAGATCAAACGAAACATGTTAATATTGTTTGGACATATTGCCATAATTATAGAAACCCGTCAGCCTAAACGCTATACTTAAGTAACCCATATTGGAAGAAGAAACAGATTTTGATTTTACATCGAAGGCGTGTTATTTTCTATTTCTTCATATCTAAAATATAATATACTCCAAAGTTAGAGAGAGATCAGTGTTTTCTTTTCTTCGATATGTGGGTTCCAAATTTCAACAAACTCTAGCAATTTATTACCAACCTAAAGCATTCCTTCCAAATATCTCAAATTACTAAATAAAATCTACAAAATAACATTTCCAACTCCCTTTCATCATTGTTATCAGACGAAATCACTACAAATATGTATTTAAGCCCTACAAACATTCACATTTAACAACCACAAAAAAAAACCCAAGTCGATATAGTTAATCATAATGTTTGGGTGGCCCGAAAAACAAAAACAATACGAATTGTTTTCAAACTTTTTCATAAGACCACTACCAATCTTTCCTTGGCCCAGCAAAAGGTATGAAAAAGAACCACCGCCAAAAAAGTTAAAGACAAAAAAAATTCAAAGAAGTTTTCTGTTCAAAAAATAACAGCAAGACAATACAAAAGCAAAAACATTAAGAAAAAGAAAAGGAACACGCAAAAGGGTTCCAGAGGTCTTAGGTACGAGTATAATAAAATAATATAAAACCAATGAATTGGGAGAAAGAAAACAACATAATATTGTATCATTGTTAGCATATCAACAAAGTCACCACAATCATCTTCAACGCGTCATTGTTGTACCATCAACATCATCCTCATGCTCAGCTGCCGCATTTATAGCCTTTATTTGAATCAAGATCATCATCGTCTCCAACAGCAGCAATCCCAAAAACTCTTTTATATTCTCAGGCTCTTTTGGTGGTGCTTACCTTACAAACAATCGGTGTGTGGTAGGCGCAGGGCAATAAAGATCCAGATCATCTCTGTAGCATCAGTTATATATTTTGTAGGTGTATAGAATTAAACACAAAAAGCTTACTTTAGTAAAGAAAACAATCTTAAGGAACACGATATAAAGAATTGGGACTAGAAATTTTATGAAATTTTCAATTTGAAATTTTCTATAGAAAAATTTTCAATTTGAAATTTTTTCTGTAGAAAAATTTTCAATATGAAATTTTTTCTATAGAAAAATTTTCAATATGAAATTTTTTCTATAGAAAAATTTTCAATATGAAATTTTTTCTATAGAAAAATTTTCAATATGAAATTTTTTCTATAGAAAAATTTTCAATATGAAATTTTTTCTATAGAAAAATTTTCAATATGAAATTTTTTCTATAGAAAAATTTTCAATATGAAATTTTTTCTATAGAAAAATTTTCAATATGAAATTTTTTCTATAGAAAAATTTTCAATATAAAATTTTTTCTATAGAAAAATTTTCAATATGAAATTTTTTCTATAGAAAAATTTTCAATATGAAATTTTTTCTATAGAAAAATTTTCAATATGAAATTTTTTCTATAGAAACATTTTTAATATGAAAAATTTTCAATATGAAATTTTTTCTATAGAAAAATTTTCAATATCAAATTTTTTCTATAGAATAATTTTCAATATCAAATTTTTTCTATAGAAAAAAGTTCATATTTTCTATAGAAAATTTTTCAATATGAAATTTTTTCATACTAAAATTTTTTCTATAGAAAAATTCTTATTATGAAATTTTTTCAATAGAGAAATTTTTAGTATGAAATTTTTTCAATAGAGAAATTTTTAGTATGAAATTTTTTCAATAGAGACATTTTTAGTATGAAATGTTTTCTATAGCATTGAAAGATCTCTAATGATATTCCCACGCCAAGCTTGGTTAAAGAAGCTTTTAATTTCCATTTTTAATAGTTCAAAGAATAGTCGAGTTTTGGTTTACACGTCGACTACTAAGCTTAACATATCAAATTCTGTCTAGGTTCGATCCTCAGTCACGGCAACATCACAACCTCTACAACAAACTTAATATACCTTCTTATTATGTTGTCCAATGCTCACCCAACCTCGGTATAAAAGCTCTGCTCAACTAACAAAAAAAGCTATGGTTGGTGGTTATTATTAACATAAGCGTGCAAAGTTAATGATTGCGTAGCCCAAAAAATTTTATGTCTTCATTTAGTCGAGGCCACCAAAAAGTCTTAGGAAAACCAACAATAAAACTCATACAAAAGAACTAAAAATTAAAAAAAGTTAACATAAAGGAAATCTTGATTTCTTGGAAACTCATTTGGGTACAAAAGGAACAAAAAGTGTATCGACATAAAAATTTATTCTATGAAATACCGCTCTAATTTGGTTATTTTCTTATTGCTAATTAAGTGTTGATAAAGACTATTGAAAAATATATTGGGGAAGATATTGAAAGTGAAATATATTGATATTGAAAGTGATAAAAATTTTTATACCGAAAAATTTTCTATAGAAAAATTTTTATACCGTAAAATTTTCTATAGAAAAATTTTTATACCGAAAAATTTTCTATAGAAAAATTTTTTTACAGAAAAATTTTTATACCGAAAAATGTTTGTATTAAAAAATTTTCCGTAAAAAACTGTTTTAGCGAACAATTTTTATACCGAAAAACTTTCTATATTAAACATTTTCTATAAAAAAAATGTTTATACCGAAAAATTTTCTATATAAAAAATTTGTATACCAAAAATTTTTATACCGAAAAAATTTGTATATAAAATATTTTTATACCGAAAAATTTTCTATAGAAAACTTTTTATAGCGAAAAATTGTCTATATAAAAAAAATTTATAGCGAAAAATTTTCTATATAAAAATTTTTAAAGCGAAAAATTTTCTATATAAAAAATTTATATAGCGAAAAATTTTCTATATAAAAAATTTTTATAGCGAAAAATTTTCTATATAAAAAAATTTTTTAGCGAAAAATTTTCTATATAAAAAATTTTTATAGCGAAAAATTTTCTATATAAAACATTTTTATACCGAAAAATTTTCTATATAAAAAATTTTTATACCGATAAATTTTCTGTATAAAAAATTTTTATACCGAAAAATATTCTATATAAAAAATTTTTATACCGAAAAATTTTCTATATAAAAAATTTTTATATCGAAACATTTTCTATATAAAAAATTTTTATTCCGAAACATTTTCTATATAAAAAATTTGTATACCGAAAAATTTTCTATATAAAAAATTTTTATACCGAAAAATTTTCTATATAAAAAATTTTTATCCCGAAAAATTTTCTATATAAAAAGTTTTTATACCCAAAAATTTTCTATATAAAAAATTTTTATACCGAAAAATTTTCTATATAAAAAAATTTATATCGAAAAATATTCTATATAAAAAATTTTTATACCGAAACATTTTCTATATAAAAAAATTTCATACCGAAAAATTTTCTATATAAAAAATTTTTATACCGAAAAATGTTCTATATGAAAAATTTTTATACCGAAAAATTTTCTATATAAAACATTTTTATACCGAAAAATTTTCTATATAAAAAATTTTTATACCGAAAAATTTTATATATAAAAAATTTTTATACCAAAAAATTTTTTATGTAGAAAATTTTTTACCGAAAAATTTTCTAGATAAAAAATTTGTATACCGAAAAATTTTCTACATAAAAAATTTTTATACCGAAAAATTTTCTACATAAAAAATTTTTATACCGAAAAATTTTCTATATAAAAAATTTGTATACCGAAAAATTTTCTATATAAAAAATTTGTATACCGAAAAATTTTCTAATTATATAAAAAAGTTTTATATCGAAAATTTTCTATTTAAAAAGTTTTTATACCAAAAATTTTCTATAAAGAAATTTTTTATAGTTAAAAATTTTCTATAGAAAATTTTTTGGTATAATTTTTTATACTAAATATATTTTTTATACTAAAAAATTTTCTATAAAGAATTTGTTAAAATTTGTTACACCAAAATATTTTCTATACAGAAACTTTGTATACCAAAAAATTTTCTATAGAGAAATTTTTTATGCCAACAAAATTTTTTTACCCAAAAATTTTCTATAGAAAAATTTTTTATACCAATTTTTTTATAAAAAAAATTTGTATATTGTCCGATATAAAAATGTTTCTTTAGAAAATTTTTCGATATAAAAATCTTCTATAGAATATTTTTTTATATACAAATTTGTTTATAGAAAATTTTTCGATATAAAAATTTTTTATATAGAAAATTTGTCGGTATAAAAATTTTTCTATAAAAAATTTTTCGATATAAAAATTTTCCTATAGAAAATTTGTCGATATAAAAATTTTCCTATAGAAAATTTGTCGATATAAAAATTTTTCTATAGAAAATTTTTCAATAAAAAAATTTTTCTATAGAAAATTTTTCGACACAAAAATGTTTTTTTACCCAAAAATTTTCTATAGAAAAATTTTTTATACCAATTTTTTTATAAAAAAAATCTGTATACCTAAAAACTTTATTTAGAAAAATGTTTCAAAAAAAATTTTTGGTATAAACATTTTTTATATAGAATAATTTTCCTTAAAAAAATTGTTCTGTAGAAAATTTTTCGGTATAACAATTTTTCAGTATTAAAATCTTTTTATATAAATATTTTTTAAAGTAAAAATTTTTTTCGATATAAAAATTTTTTATAGAAAATTTTTCGATATAAAAATTTTTCTATAAAAAAATTTTCGATATAAAAATTTTTCTATAGAAAATTTTTCGATAAAAAAATTTTTCAAAAAAAATTTTTTTATAGAAAATTTTTCGACGTAAAAATTTTTCCATAAAAAATTTTCCGATATAAAAATGTTTCTTTAGAAAATTTTTCGATATAAAAATCTTCTATAGAATATTTTTTTATATAAAAATTTTTTTATAGAAAATTTTTCGATATAAAAATTTGTCTATAGAAAATTTTTCGATATTAAACATTTTTCGACATTAAAATTTTTCGATATAAAACATTTTTCGAAGTTAAAATTTTTCTATAGAAAGTTTTTCGATATTAAAATTTTTCTGCAGAAAATTCTTCGATATTAAAATTTTTCTATAGACAATTTTTCGATATAAAAATTTTTCTATAGAAAATTTTTCGATATAAAAATATTTTTATAGAAAACTTTTTGATATAAAAATATTTCTATAGAAAATTTTTGTTATAAATTTTTTCGATATTAAAATTTTTGTTTTGAAAATTTTTTGATATAAAAATTTTTTGTTTAAAAAATATCTCTAAAAATTTTTTGGTATAGAAATTTTTCTATAGAAAGTTTTTTGGTACACAAATTTTTGTATAGAATAGATTTATTATATGTACATAAAGAAGTAAAATTAATAAATTAATATTAGCATTAAATTTTCAATTAAATTGACTAAATTTCTCATCAAACTCTGACTCATTTACAAACTGTCAATAATGATAACAATAAATAATTTAAGTTTCTTAGAATCACACAAATAGATTTATGTGTGATTTGTTATTATTAACAACAAATTGATTTATTAACCCGTGATAAAATAATATTTCGTTAAAAATTCCTGATCATAAAAAGAAACTTTTATTATCCTTTAAATTAACAGAAACACCCTCATATACAAAAACTAAAATATATAAAAAATAATAACAATAAAAAATACTCATAAATATAAAATTAAACATCAATATAAAGAATTATTGAAGAGGCTTATATTTCATAAGATCATTTATAGCTCCAAGTGACAAGAAAAAAGGTCCTTCGAATAAAGAAATTTTCTCACGCCTTTTTTGAATTTTTTGTCTTCTTTGGATCTTGAGATCGAATGAAGTTGAATTGTTTAAAAGCATGTGGTGGGTACAAAAAGAAAATTAACAAAAAAATTTATTATTAAATAAATAATAACATCAATACAAAAAAATAAACGGCTCAAATTTCAATTAAGACATCTGTTGCTGACTTTTTTCCTTCGGATAACTTTTACTGGGCCTGAACAGTTCATTTGGTTTAAATGGGTTGTAACAAAATTTATGTTTTTTTTTTTTTAAACACGAAACAAGAAAAAGCAAAAACTTAAGCACTGGCAACAATTTTTGTTAAATGACATCATTTATGACACAAAATATACAATAATACTAATAATACACAGATACATGATCACCAACAGCAACGATACTACTCAGGCTCAGGGATAATACCAACATGATAATAGTCTTACTGACATTCCAAAGACAAAAATAAAACGAGAACAACACTAAGAGAAGGATGATCATGAGCCTGATATCGATGGTATGCATATGGATCTTCTTTATTTCCTTCCTGCTCCTCTACTTTAGATTCTGTTGGACTGATGGTGCGGGGCATTTGGTGAAGAACAAACACATGCAGTCTGGTGATATATTGATACATCACTAAAAGATCTTAATACTTATTCTGGTTGCCTGGAAGTATCTTTCAGAAAAAATATGGGCGGGAAAAAAGCTGAAACTATCTCTGTGTGGTTTCTTGGTTGACGATGAGCAAAAATATGGACCATAAAACAATGTTAATGACTTTAAGCCATTAAGACGTTGTAATAATGGATTTTGGCTTTATATACCCTACACCACCAGTGTTTGTGTTGATATTGGTAACACATCGATTCTAAGTATATCGAACGACTAAGAATCAGTTAAACCAAAGCCTTAGATATTGACCTGGAAATAGACTAAGCTATAAAGATATAGACTTAAATCATAGACCAAGACGTAGACTAAGACATAGACTAAGACATAGACTAAGACATAGACTAAGACATAGACTAAGACATAGACTAAGACATAGACTAAGACATAGACTAAGACATAGACTAAGACATAGACTAAGACATAGACTAAGACATAGACTAAGACATAGACTAAGACATAGACTAAGACATAGACTAAGACATAGACTAAGACATAGACTAAGACATAGACTAAGACATAGACTAAGACATAGACTAAGACATAGACTAAGACATAGACTAAGACATAGACTAAGACATAGACTAAGACATAGACTAAGACATAGACTAAGACATAGACTAAGACATAGACTAAGACATAGACTACGACATAGACTAAGACATAGACTAAGACATAGACTAAAACATAGACTAAGACATAGACTAAGACATAGACTAAGACATAGACTAAGACATAGACTAAGACATAGACTAAGACATAGACTAAGACATACACTAAGACATAGACTAAGACATAGACTAAGACATAGACTAAGACATAGACTAAGACATAGACTAAGACATAGACTAAGACATAGACTAAGACATAGACTAAGACATAGACTAAGACATAGACTAAGACATAGACTAAGACATAGACTAAGACATAGACTAAGACATAGACTAAGACATAGACTAAGACATAGACTAAGACATAGACTAAGACATAGACTAAGACATAGACTAAGACATAGACTAAGACATAGACTAAGACATAGACTACGACATAGACTAAGACATAGACTAAGACATAGACTAAGACATAGACTAAAACATAGACTAAGACATAGACTAAGACATAGACTAAGACATAGACTAAGACATAGACTAAGACATAGACTAAGACATAGACTAAGACATACACTAAGACATAGACTAAGACATAGACTAAGACATAGACTAAGACATAGACTAAGACATAGACTAAGACATAGACTAAGACATAGACTAAGACATAGACTAAGACATAGACTAAGACAAAGACTAAGACATAGACTAAGACATAGACTAAGACATAGACTAAGACATAGACTAAGACATAGACTAAGACATAGACTAAGACATAGACTAAGACATAGACTAAGACATAGACTAAGACATAGACTAAGACATAGACTAAGACATAGACTAAGACATAGACTAAGACATAGACTAAGACATAGACTACGACATAGACTAAGACATAGAATAAGACATAGACTAAAACATAGACTAAAACATAGACTAAGACATAGACTAAGACATAGACTAAGACATAGACTAAGACATAGACTAAGACATACACTAAGACATAGACTAAGACATAGACTAAGACATAGACTAAGACATAGACTAAGACATAGACTAAGACATAGACTAAGACATAGACTAAGACATAGACTAAGACATAGACTAAGACATAGACTAAGACATAGACTAAGACATAGACTAAGACATAGACTAAGACATAGACTAAGACATAGACTAAGACATAGACTAAGACATAGACTAAGACATAGACTAAGACATAGACTAAGACATAGACTAAGACATAGACTAAGACATAGACTAAGACATAGACTAAGACATAGACTAAGACATAGACTAAGACATAGACTAAGACATAGACTAAGACATAGACTAAGACATAGACTAAGACATAGACTAAGACATAGACTAAGACATAGACTAAGACATAGACTAAGACATAGACTAAGACATAGACTAAGACATAGACTAAGACATAGACTAAGACATAGACTAAGACATAGACTAAGACATAGACTAAGACATAGACTAAGACATAGACTAAGACATAGACTAAGACATAGACTAAGCCATAGACTAAGACATAGACTAAGACATAGACTAAGACATAGACTAAGACATAGACTAAGACATAGACATAGACTAAGACATAGACATAGACTAAGACATAGACTAAGACATAGACTAAGACATAGACTAAGACATAGACTAAGACATAGACTAAGACATAGACTAAGACATAGACTAAGACATAGACTAAGACATAGACTAAGACATAGACTAAGACATAGACTAAGACATAGACTAAGACATAGACTAAGACATAGACTAGGACATAGACTAACACATAGACTAAGACATAGACTAAGACATAGACTAAGACATAGACTAAGACATAGACTAAGACATAGACTAAGACATAGACTAAGACATAGACTAAGACATAGACTAAGACATAGACTAAGACATAGACTAAGACATAGACTAAGACATAGACTAAGACATAGACTAAGACATAGACTAAGACATAGACTAAGACATAGACTAAGACATAGACTAAGACATAGACTAAGACATAGACTAAGACATAGACTAAGACATAGACTAAGACATAGACTAAGACATAGACTAAGACATAGACTAAGACATAGACTAAGACATAGACTAAGACATAGACTAAGACATAGACTAAGACATAGACTAAGACATAGACTAAGACATAGACTAAGACATAGACTAAGACATAGACTAACCCATAGACTAAAAAGTAGACTAAGACATAGACTAAGATATAGACTAAGACATAGACTAAGACATAGACTAAGACATAGACTAAGACATAGACTAAGACATAGACTAAGGCATAGACTAAGACACAGACTAAGACATAGACTAAGACATAGACTAAGACATAGACTAAGACATAGACTAAGACATAGACTAAGACATAGACTAAGACATAGACTAAGACATAGACTAAGACATAGACTAAGACATAGACTAAGACATAGACTAAGACATAGACTAAGACATAGACAAAGATATAGACTAAGACAAAGACTAAGACATAGACTAAGACATAGACTAAGACATAGACTAAGACATAGACTAAAACATAGACTAAGACATAGACTAAGACATAGACTAAGACATAGACTAAGACATAGACTAAGACATAGACTAAGACATAGACTAAGACATAGACTAAGACATATACTAAGACATAGACTAAGACATAGACTAAGACATAGACTAAGACATAGACTAAGACATAGACTAAGACATAGACTAAGACATAGACTAAGACATAGACTAAGACATAGACTAAGACATAGACTAAGACATAGACTAAGACATAGACTAAGACATAGACTAAGACATAGACTAAGACATAGACTAAGACATAGACTAAGACATAGACTAAGACATAGACTAAGACATAGACTAAGACATAGACTAAGACATAGACTAAGACATAGACTAAGACATAGTTTAAGACATAGACTAAGACATAGACTAAGACATAGACTAAGACATAGACTAAGACATAGACTAAGACATAGACTAAGACATAGACTAAGACATAGACTAATACATAGAGTAAGACATAGACTAAGACATAGACTAAGACATAGACTAAGACATAGACTAAGACATAGACTAAGACATAGACTAAGACATAGACTAAGACATAGACTAAAACATAGGCTAAGACATAGACTAAGACATAGACTAAGACATAGACTAAGACATAGACTAAGACATAGACTAAGACATAGACTAAGACATAGACTAAGACATAGACTAAGACATAGACTAAGACATAGACTAAGACATAGACTAAGACATAGACTAAGACATAGACTAAGACATAGACTAAGACATAGACTAAGACATAGACTAAGACATAGACTAAGACATAGACTAAGACATAGACTAAGACATAGACTAAGACATAGACTAAGACATAGACTAAGACATAGACTAAGACATAGACTAAGACATAGACTAAGACATTGACTAAGAAAGAGACATAGACAAAGATAAAGATAAGGACCAAAACATGGGCCAAGACTTAGATTTTGACATAGGCTATCGACTTAAACTATCGACTTATTATTTTTTAATATAGAAAATTTTTCGGTATAAAAATTTTTCTATACCGAAAATAGAATTTTTCTGCAAAAGAAAATTTTATATAGAAAATTTTTAGGTAAAAAAATTTTTTATATAGAAAATTTTTCGGTAAAAAAATTTTTTATATAGAAAATTTTTCGGTAAAAAAATTTTTTATATAGAAAATTTTTCGGTAAAAAAATTTTTTATATAGAAAATTTTTCGGTAACAAAATTTTTTATATAGAAAATTTTTCGGTAACAAAATTTTTTATATAGAAAATTTATCGGTTAAATAATTTTTTATATAGAAAATTTTTCGGTTAAAAGATTTTTTATATAAACAATTTTTCGGTATAAAAATTTTTTGTATAGAAAATTTTTCGGTATAAAAATTTTTTATATAGAAAATTTTTCGGTATAAAGATTATTTATATAGAAAATTTTTCGGTATAAAAATTGTTTATAAAGAAAATTTTTTGGTATAAAAATTGTTTATAAAGAAAATTTTTCGGTATAAAAATTTTATATAGAAAATTGAACGGTATAAAAGTTTGTTAAAAAAAAATTTTTTGGATTAAAAATTTTTATATAGAAAATTTTTCAGTGTTAAAATTTTTTATATAGAGGAATTTTTCGGACATAGGGTAGATATAGGACTAGACATAGGCTTAGGTCTAGGCTAAGACATAGAATAAGGCATTGACTAAAAGATAGACTAGAGCATAAACTAAAACATAGACTTAGACATAGAAAATATACGTTTAAGACATAGAGTAAACTATAAACAAAAATATAAGCTATAAATTAAGATAATGGATGGGACGAAATCATTGCTTCTTTTTTCATTTATCTAAAATGGGTTCCCATTTTTAACAAAATTTATCTCTACCAATAACATCTAAAAACTTAACTTAACTTAAACATAATAATCATTTAAAATTTTAAGGACACATAAACTTTTAACTCATTCTTTTAATTAAGTTCTTCAGGTCAAAAGGACGTGCCACATGCGACACCAAATTGTGGCTTTAATATACTTATCAACGACACCACTTTGTTTTCAAACTTAAGGCACTAAAATCAGTTTAAACTTAAATTTCAACAAATTTTTGTTTTATTAACACAACCATTTCACCTAAACATACACACACACAAATTTATATACAGTTCTCATCTTTTTTAGTTTAAACTGAAATTTAAAGTTAATCAGGCTCATTTGGTGGTCAAGTTTTGTTGTTTGAGCAATTTAAGAACATCAAAAAAATGGTTTAACTTAATTTAGTTTTTCTGTGCAGCCAAACAAATTTATATGTTTCTTTTGACCACATCAGTATGTCTTTCCTTTCTGTATGATATTCCATATGAAGATGTGTGTGTCCTTACTAGAGTGTGTGTTTGTGATGCATCTATTTGTGGCTTTTAAATTTAATTCGCTCCATTAACCGTAATTTAGTTATTTTTTTGCTGCCGATGAAAAAAAATGTTGTAGAACATATTTAGTATGTGTGTGGGGCTAGTGAGTTTTTGTGCAGAGCCGCATTTTTGAAGACAACAAAATATTTATTTTATAAAACATGTTCGTAATATATGGAAGACACTGAAATGAAAACCGAAAATGATTATGTTTGACACTATGGGTTGTAGTTGAGATGATTCTTTCTAAGACTAATACGAACAATAATTTATATCCTTAATAAGTAATAAGACATACTCTAAGACGTAGACTAAAAAGTAGACTAAGACCGAGATTAAGATATAGACATAGATTAATCTTATATTCTTAAACGAGCAATAATTGTATGCATTTTTATATGCATTTTTATATATATTTTTATATATATATATATATATATATATATATATATATATATATATATATAGAATAGCTATCTCGAAAACGGCTCTAACGATTTTGATAAAATTTGGACAGTGGGTTCTTTTTTGATGTATAGGTCGAAAAAGAAGGGACTTTTGGAACTTTTGCCTCTAAGAGGGTAAAAACGGGTAAAAAAGGGAAAAATCGAAAACGCTATATCTCCTAAAGTAATAGGTATAGAAACAAAATTAAAATTACGTTTTAAACAGCTATGAAAATAAGCGGACAGATGTTTGGTACTTTTTTGAAACTATATCCGATAAGGGGTAAGAAAGGGTGAAAATAGTTTTTTTGACACCTTTTTAACCCACTCTTATATTTTAAACTAAAGAATATAGAAAGAAACTTAGTACTGCAATCAATAGATGTAAAAGAAACATGAAACACGTATTTGGTACTTTTTTGATTTTGGAGCCAAAATGGGTAAAAAAGGGATAAAATGATAACTTAACATCTCCAAAGTAATATGAATAGGAACATTATACATTATGTTAAATGCGTTTTAACAAAATGTACCGAATTCAATTGGCACCAAAAAAGTACCAAATATGCATATGGAGCTTTTAGAAATTAGGGAATAAAAAGAATAAATAGAATAGTAAACTGTGAATTTGATCATGTTATGCTCTTTAGCAAAGATGTTGCGGATAAGCCGGCGAAGGTTTTTAAGTTGATAAGACTAATTTCCAACAGATGGCGCTACTGAAAATTACTAAAAATTAATTAAATCATAAACTGTACATTTGATCATGCTATGATCTTTAGCAAAGTTGTAGCACATGAGCTGACGAAGGCTTTTTAATTGGTATGAATAATTTCCGACAGGTGGCGCTACAAAAACTTACTCAAAGTCAATTTAATCGTAATCTGCACATTTAATCATGCTACAATCTTTAGCAAAGTTGTTGCACATGAGCCGACGAAGGTTTCTTAGTTGGTATGAAGAAATTTCGACAGGTGGCGCCACTGAAATTTACTCAAAGTCAATTTAATCGTATGTTGTACACTTAATCATGCTATAATCTTCAGCAAAGTTGTTACGGATAAGCCGAAGAAGGTTTATGAATTGGAATGAGCAAAGTCCGACAGGTGGAGCCACAGAAAATTACTCAAAGTGAATTAAATCGTAAACTGTGCATTTGATCATGTTATAATCATAAGCAAAGTTGTTACGAATAAGCAGACAAAGGTTTCTTATATGGTATGAACAACTTCAGGTGGCGTCACTGCAAACTACTCAAAATGAATTAAAACGTAAACTGTGCATTTGATCAGACTACAATCTGTAGCAAAGTTGTTGTGCATGAGTCGACGGATGTTTCTGTTGGTATGAATAATTTCCAAAATTATTCAAAATGAGTTAAACTGTAAACTGTGCAAACTATGTGTTGGTCGTACAAAATAAATCAAATAATTCAAAATTAACTGAATATTTGTACAATGTCTTTCCCCTAAATTTATTTTAGCACTTTATTATACAAAATATATAAAAACTTTAAAATTTGCCTCAAAATGCTTATCATAAAGCTCCGAGCAAGGCTCGGTCAACCAGGTACTACTAATACTAATACTCATAGCTTTGGACTAAGATTTTTGCAAATCTTAGAAATTTTGACCCATAGTGCTTTAATGATTTGATAAAACGATCATTTTACTCATTCACTTTTTTTAATTCTTTTATTTTTGTTTACATTATTTCTTTCGTTAGCTTCCTTTCTCCATTCTCCCGATTCCTGTAACTTAACTTCATACATAGAAATTCAAACATATTAAAATATACATATATATATTTATTTGTATCTGAACCTTTCAATATAATCTCTTTGTTGGTTATTATTTATGGCCTATTAGCAAATTCTGTCCGTCCATCTGACCATACCAAACCTCTTTTTTTTGGTACAAATTTCCTTACGATTGACTTGTCTGTCCCTTAAGGACCGCACAAGTTAAATAAAAATTTGTTTCTGCTGAGTTGGTCTGAATGAACACAATTCGGTCGTTTGTATAAGTTTGTATTAATGCATGTTGTTGCATGTTTTTTCTTGTATTTTTATTAAGTTAATAACTTGTTTTTGGGCTTTTAAGGTTGCCTTCTTGTTTTCTGCGCAATATCGTTTTTTTTTTTTTGAGGCCAATTTCTTTAGATTATTTTTTTTTTTTTTGAATTTGTTAATTTTTGGTTCATGAGGATGTTGATGAGTTAATAAGAATCGGGTTACATTCCAACAGCAGCAGCGGCTGTTATAAATGACTGTATTTTGTTTAATATTTTGTGGTTAAATTTTGCGGACTGTGTCGAATATTTTGACCCAACAAGATGTCTTTATAAAATTAACATAATATTTGATGATAGGACAGAGGGAGCTTTATATTTCAGTTGATTGTATATATATTTTTTTTATGTAAGATTTTACTAATGCCTTGTTTATTAGCTATTACACTACTCCACAGAATGAAACTTTTTACGTTACAATTGACGATCACTCTATATTTTTATTTGTTGTGGTCTTCTTATTATAAAAACGGTCGAGATTTAAAATTCTATGGATACATTATTTTTAATTTTTTTTTTTTTTTTTTTTATAAAATATGCCATTTTTCAAAGGGCTGATCCATTAATTTTATTATATCTTTAAAACGGATTGTTCAGTTTTGTAGAAATTTATAAAATAGAATAACAAATACAAATATATTTAAATGCTTTTCATATAATTTTTTGATAGACTTAACGGATTCGGAGTTATTTGCACTTCATTGTAATTTTTATACCCTTCACCACCATAGGTGGAAAGGGTATTATAAGTTTGTGCTGATGTATGTAACGCATGGAAATATTTGTCTTAGACCCACCTTTTAGTATACCAATAGGCTTAGAATCACTTTCTGAGTCGATTAAGCGATGTCCGTCCGTCCGTCCGTCTGGCTGGCTGGACCCCCATGTAAACCTTGCAATCAAACTACAGGTCGCAATTCTACAGATAATTTGATGAAATTTGGCACAGCTCATTTTTTTGATAATGGGACCATGGCTATTGAAATTCGTCAAAATCAGTCCATTATTTATGGTACCACCCATAGGTCCCACTTCCCGGAATTGATATATTGGCCACAAATATTAATATTTTTTCACAAAATTTAAATCCAATACTGGTTATGTAAACTTAAATCACTGTACCAAATTTCGTTGAAATCGGTCCACATTTGACCATAGCTCCCATACAAACTCTTCTTCAAAAACGCACAAAATGAGACAAAAAAATCACTAAAACGCTCGTAAATCTAAAGATAATGAAAATTTTGAGTTTATTTTTTGCATACATAATTTTTGTGACAACTGTAATCAATTTGCCAAATTTCGAGATAATCGGCCCACATTTGACCCCAGCTCTCATATAAGTCCAAATGACGGAAACAGGTTGAATATATAAGATTTGAGAAAATGTTTGTATGATGGCAAAATTTAGCAAATATTTGTCTTTATACAGGAAAAATAACACCTTTGACCTTAGTGGTGAAGGGTATGGTATGGTCGGCTTGACCGACTATAGCGCTTTCTTACTTGTTTTATTATATCTTTAAAACGGATTGTTCAGTTTTGTTGAAATTTATAAAATAGAATAACAAGTACAAATATATTTAAATGCTTTTCATATAATTTTTTGATAGACTTAACGGATTCGTAACGGATTCATTGTAATTTTTATACCCTTCACCACTATAGGTAACGCATGGAAATATTTGTCTTAGACCCACCTTTTAGTATACCAATAGGCTTAGAATCACTTTCTGAGTCGATTAAGCGATGTCCGTCCGTCCGTCTGGCTGGCTGGACCCCCATGTAAACCTTGTAATCAAACTACAGGTCGCAATTCTACAGATAATTTGATGAAATTTGGCACAGCTCATTTGTTTGATAATGGGACCATGGCTATTGAAATTCGTCAAAATCGGTCCATTATTTATGGTACCTCCCATAGGTCCCACTTCCCGGAATTGATATATTGACCACAAATATTAATATTTTTTCACAAAATTTAAATCCAATACTGCTGTAAACTTAAATCACTGTACCAAATTTCGTTGAAATCGGTCCACATTTGACCATAGCTCCCATACAAACTCTTCTTCAAAAACGCACAAAATGAGACAAAAAATCACTAAAACGCTCGTAAATCTAAAGATAATGAAAATTTTGAGTTTATTTTTTGCATACATAATTTTTGTAACAACTGTAATCAATTTGCCAAATTTCGAGATAATTGGCCCACATTTGACCCCAGCTCTCATATAAGTCAAAATGACGGAAACAGGTTGAATATATAAGATTTGAGAAAATGTTTGTATGATGGCAAAATTTAGCAAATATTTGTCTTTATACAGGAAAAATAACACCTTTGACCTTAGTGGTGAAGGGTATCGTATGGTCGGCTTGACCGACTATAGCGCTTTCTTACTTGTTTTATTATATCTTTAAAACGGATTGTTCAGTTTTGTTGAAATTTATAAAATAGAATAACAAATACAAATATATTTAAATGCTTTTCATATAATTTTTTGATAGACTTAACGGATTCGGAGTTATTTGCACTTCAATGTAATTTTTATACCCTTCACAACCATAGGTAACGCATGGAAATATTTGTCTTAGACCCACCTTTTAGTATACCAATAGGCTTAGAATCATTTTCTGAGTCGATTAAGCGATGTCCGTCCGTCCGTCCATCTGGTTGACTGGCTGGACCCCCATGTAAACCTTGTAATCAAACTACAGGTCGCAATTCTACAGATAATTTGATGAAATTTGGCACAGCTCATTTTTTTGATAATGGGACCATGGCTATTGAAATTCGTCAAAATCGGTTCATTATTAATGGTACCTCTCATAGGTCCCACTTCCCGGAATTGATATATTGGCCACAAATATTAATATTTTTTCATGAAATTTAAATCAAATACTGCTTATGTAAACATAAATCACTGTACCAAATTTCGTTAAAATCGGTTCACAGTTGACCATTGCTCCCATACAAACTTTTCTTTAAAAACGCACTAAATGAGACAAAAATCACTAAAACGCTCGTAAATCTGAAGATAATGGGAATTTTAAGTTTATTTTTTTTGTAACAACTGTAATCATTTTTCCAAATTCCGAGATAATCGGTCCACATTTGACCCTAGCTCTCATATAAGTCCAAATGTCGGAAGCAGCTTAAATATATAAGATTTGAGAAAATGTTTGTATGATGGCAAAATTTAGCAAATATTTGTCTTTACACAGAAAAAATAAGACTTTTGGCCTTAGTGGTGAAGGGTATCGTATGGTCGGGCTTGACCGACTATAGCACTTTCTTACTTGTTTTCCATAAATTTAAATTTTTTCAATATAGGATATAATGTGTGGTCTTCGCTCTGTCTAGAATTAGGGATAATCTTCCTAATAAGATGCTCTAACCAACCATCGAAACGTATCGAGGAAAAGTTTCCCCACCAACATTTTTTGGTAAGTTTTTGAAATCTTCGAATTTTTATGAATTTTTGAAAAAAAAATTCGATTTTTACATTTTTTTTTTTTTTTCATTTTTATATAAAAAACTCCAAAACTGTTAACCATATGAAAAAATTGTCTGATCAGGGCCTTAAGAAAATTTTGTGGTGAATTTGACGGTGTTTTTTTCAATGAATTTAGACAAGCCGTTCTCAAGATATGATAAAATCAATGCAACGGCCTCTGTAAAAATCCGTAATTTAAGGAAAAAAAAAAGTATCCATAGAATTTTAAATTTTGGTTGTTTTTGTACTAAAGGGGCCAAATACATTGAAATTAAATAGTTAGTCTTCAAAGAAATTTCTCTTGTTGACAAGTGTTATCATATGCAAAGTTTGTGCTATAAACACAATCACGGCTACGGGCTACAACCTGTCAAAATTAGAATACACGCATTTAAATTGGAATGAATTTTTTATCGTCGACACAGCTACACGACTACCGACCACCGTTGTAGCTGTAGCCAACATTGAACTAATATAAAAATTTATATTTATTTAACTCTACCTCAATAAAAGTAAATTTTAAGAAGTTAATTTTCTAACTGTCATATCTCATACACTTCATGTGCTAGAGCTAAGTAGTTTAGGTAATATAAAAGCCCAGTATGTCCTGTATAAAATCTATATGTATATATAAAACTCGAACGTGACTGACTGACTCATCATCGCCCAGCCCAAACGGCTAAAGCTAGGGAGCTGAAATTTTGACAGCGGGTACTTTTTTCGAAATACAGATTCCAGATTTTAGAAATTCGGCAGCTAAGGGGGTAAAAATGGTAAAAAAGGGAAAAACATATAGTGCTGAAGAAATTGCGTTTGGAACGGCTACAAAAATAAGTAGACACTTGTTTGGTAGTTTTTGGAAGATGGGACAAATAGGGGGTAAAAAGGGTAAAAAAAAAATTTTGGTACTTTTTTTTAACTCATGTTTATCTTTTGAACCAATCAACATAGTAACAAAATTTAAAACGGAGAAGGTAAACAAGAATATGATATTGGAAACGTATTTGGTACCTTTTTGATTTAGGGGCAAAAAGGGGTAAAACGGGGAAACAAACTTAGGGTAGGTAGATTTTTCTTCATCTATGTATAACACTTGAACCAATAAAGCTAGAAATACAATTTATAGGGAAGTCGACTGCCAAGTACAAAATATCAATTACGAAAAAAACGGTAACATTATATCTCTAAAAAAACAAAAGCGATAGAAGCAAAAATAAAATTAGTTTGAGATTCGCACTAAAAATTAAGGGACACGTGTTCGACTTTTTTTAAATTCCGTAGCCTAGGTGGTAAGACAGGGTAGAAAAGGGAGAAATTAATAACATCATATCTCCGAAAAAAAAACATCGATAGAAACAAAGTATAAATTGGATTTGAGTCGGGTAGACAAATAAGGGTTAAAACTATATTTTGGTACTTTTTTAACTTTTAAACTTTTTTAAATAATAACATCACAGTACTAAAAAAACATTAAACACATTTTTGGTACTTTTACAATAAATGGGATACAAAAGTACTAAAAAAACATTAAACACATTTTTGGTACTTTTACCATAAATGGGATACAAAAGGGTAAAAATTGGAAAATATTCAAGGGTTGGTTTTTTATTTTTAACAAAGAATATCACTTAAGCTAATGAATCCGAAAGTATAATTTACAGACGTGTAGATTCATACTGAAGAAATATAAGACACGTGCGTGACACTTCTTTTGAATTTCGCGGGTAAAAAGAGGAAAAGTCGGTAATGTAATATCTTCTAAACCAAACCGATAGAAACAAAGACTAAATCGTTCTGAGATTAGCACTAAAAATTAAGTGACGCTTAAAGAGTCAAGTGTACGGCAATTTTTAGAAATAGCTTAAGTAAAGAACAAACGAGGGCAATTCGTCAATTCAAATTGTACCGAAAACGAAGAAGCGGGTTAAAAAGCTAGTTCATTATATAAAAGTGGTTGTAAAAATAAGTTTTTGTCCATAATAATAAGATTTTGATATATTTGTACTATGGCTAGCTTTCTTGCTGTAAAGAATGAGTAAGTTTTGCCGTTAAGGGGGTAAAAACGGGTAAAAAGGGAAAAATAAGTCGAAAACATTATATCTCCTAAAGTAATAGGTATAGAAACAAAATTTAAATTACGTTTTGAAAAGCTAAGAAAATAAGCGGAAAGGTGTTTCGTACTTTTTTCAAACTATGCTCGATAGGGGGTAAAATGGATAAAAACATTTTTTGGTACTTTTTAACTTACTCTTATTTTTCACCAAAGAATAAAGAAAGGAACTTTGTACTGCCATGAATAGATGTACAAAAAATATTGAACACATATTTGGTACTTTTTGATTTCGAGGGGCAAAATAGGTTAGAAAAAAAATGTTAACTGTGTTTTAATAAAATGTACTGAGTTCAATTGAAAAGAAAAAAGTACCAAATATGTATATGGAATTTTTTTGAACTTAGAGGATAAAAAGGGGAAAAAATGGCAACATTAACACATTTAAAGTAATAGGTATGGAAACAAAATTTAAATTGCGTGTTGATCAGCTGCTAATTTAAATGACTAATTATTTGGTACTTTTTGGAAAAAAGGCCGACTAGAAATAATAATGTGTGAAAAATATTTTTGGTACCTTTTTTATTTTTGAACAAATGAACTTAGAAAAAAATGTATACAAGTATATCCCAGCAAAACTTTTCATAATGAGTTAAACAACTAAACTATTGAACACGAACTACTTACTCATTCGCTGTTTAAGTCATTACATTAACATGGGGATGTCATTGGAGGCAAGTACTTACTAATTGCAGAAAAGTAATGAATTGGGAAAGCAATTGGAAAACAACCACAAAAACTTTTGTTTTATTTAAAAAAAAACATATTTTTAAACGAAATACAATTTTTTTTTGTATGCCCATGGGGGCTCGAACCCAGAACCCTACGACTGCTAGGCGGAGACTCTTCCACTGAGCTACTTCATATGTTGAAAACTTAGCAGCTTATAATTAATATATACAATTTTTACTTTTAGATCCAAAATCATGTGAAAATAACTTTGTTTTCCCTGATTTTTTTGCTTTGTTGTAATTTTTGGAAAAATATTTCTACATGATTTTTTGTAAAAGTTTAATAATAGTAAACAATAAAGAAGTTTTTTTTAAATTATTTTAAAACTTAAACAATTTAAATCTTCCTTTTTGTATAAGTTTTTATATAACATTGACTCTTACTTACTTTAATGGCCTATAGTTACAACCTGATAAGGTCAAAGTTCGATCATATTTCAGACTTCCGTGGACTTTGATCTTGTGCAAATATTCTACAATTTTATAGGCCAAGCATTGAAAAATGTTCCTCTTCTTGGTCGTTCCATTGAAGTTTCGGACGTCTAGGTTAGTTGGTGGGACATTTTGATTCTAATTTTATCCTCTTTATAGTAATTGTTTTTTCCAAGAGTGGGTTACTAGCCCGTCGTCCTAACCCATTTTTATCGATCTTATGGAACAGCCCTCGGTACATGTTAGCTCACTACATTAAGGGGTGTTAAGCTAGTTCCCCGGGTGATAACACGAGGAGGTCAGTGTCCACAGTTGAGATAAAGGATGGCCAAGGTATGTCTGGGCTTACCAAGTTAAGACCAATCAGAACCGTGTTTGGTGTCCAACATCCCCTACATAATCAAAAATGACTCACGATGGTAATTTTTCATTACCGTGTCTTAGTTTTTAATTTTTTTTTTTACAGAAGGTAATATTTAAGTTCTTAAAATTCAAAAAATATTTAAAAAGACTTTTTTTAATAAAAAAAAATTTTAAAAAAATTTCTGGTCTTGGTAGGATTCGAACCCGGGCAATTCAGTTCAAATTACCATTTTAATTACAAATAAGTACTTCTGTAATAACTTATTAGTTATTCGGAGTGTATGTTGTAGTCATTACAAGGTAACCAGTTACCAGAGTACTTGCTTTTACCAAAGTTTTGCTGGGTATACTTTGTAAAATATATGAAAATTTCAAAATTTGCCTTGAATTCCTTATTACAGGGTGGCCCAAAAAGGCCGAAGGGGGAAAGCAAACTGCATAAATTAATCGTTCTTGGGAATCTCATGGCTTTAGTTCTTGCACTAATTGCACCTTGTATATGAAAAGATGTAAAATTCCCTTTAATATTTTGCGTAAAAACCGCCGAGCTCAGCAGAGCGCCTTCGAGTTGATGTTTCAGGATTCTCCTCAACACTCTCCAGAACGCGTTGAATATTTGCTTTACTAATAACAGAATGTGGTCTTCCACTTCGTGGAAGATTCCTCACTGAGCCTTGTTCCTGAAAACGTGTCACTAAGCGTCGAATCATTGTTTCGGATGGTGAATTCCGCACATTAAAATGACGACGATAGGCTCGTTGAGTTTGAATTATTGATCGTTGATGATGTTCAAAATAAAGTTCTATGATTTTGGTTCGCTGGATAACGTGGTAACCTTTCATAATTAATCTCCCAGATTGATTTTAAAAGGAAAATAATAATAATAATTAAATTAGAGAAGTTATTAATTTTTCAAATCCGGTCGCGACTTTTGGGCCACCCTGTATATATACTTTATTACAAATCATATGTCATTTGAAATGAATTTTCAGTATAAACCCTTTTTAAGTTATGCCTTATAAAGAGTGCTCTAAATAAAATTTGTAGTTGGATTTTCTTAAATAAAAATCAAACCTTTTAATATAAAAACTCTACAAAATACGCAAATATAATGACATATTATACAAAACCATTTAGCATTAAAATGTTTACTTAGTACTCGGGTTTTGCAAAATTATCGACTTTTTTCGGAAACCCTCCCATTAAAGATTTTACAGTTGCTTCTGATACCTTTTTGGAGCATGTGCTCCACCTGCGTTTAAAATCGGACATGTTCTTGGAAATCTTTCCTGTGTTCTTCAATTCCAATATCAATACCTTTCCAAAACCTTTCCGCAGGCCGAAGTTCTGGACAGTTAGGTGGATTTGCCTCTCGTGGTACAAAAATGACATTATTCTTTGAGTACCTCTCAAGTGCCTTTTTTCCATAATGGCATGATGCCAAATCGGGCCAAAAAATGTAGTCACTCTGTGCTCTCTTAAAAAGGGTAACAACCGTTTTTGTAGGCACTCCTTTATATAAATTTCTGTGTTTATTGTGCTAGATGCCACAAATACTTTACTTCTTTTGCCACAACTGCAAATAGCTTGCCACACGAGAAACTTCTTAGGGAATTTATCAGCAACATAAAAATCTTGACCAGGAAGTTGAGAAAAGTCTGCCAGTACGTATGTTTCATCATCCATCACACAACAGGTGTATTTTTTTTATAAAATCAGACTTCAATTTTTTCGCTCGTTTTTTTGCTTCTAAGTTCTTTATAGCATTGCGATCTGGAACCTTTTGGACTTTGTATGTCTTCAGTCCAGCATAAGCTTTGACTCTATGTGCAAAATTCGTAGAACATTTCACCGTACGAGCTGCTTTTCTTAAAGAAGTGTTAGCCGCTCTTCGAAAGAGTCGCTCGACTTCTTTTGCTTTACCAATATCTGTTGGACCTTTTTTCCTCCCTGATCCAGGTTTTCTTTCAATGCTCAGGTTTTCCTTATACCGTCTGATGGCATTAGAAACCGTTCGATGGTCAACTTTCAAATTTTGAGCTATTTTTTAAAAGTCCATGACGGATTTTTTTGAAAAGATTTAATTATATTTTCACGAACTTTTTTTTGGCAGTCCATTTTGATTGAAATAACTATTGAAAATTAATAATTTCTAAAATAATAGTATCTGACATATCTATAGAAACTAACTTGATCAAAAAATAAATTATTTCTTGCACTATGGATAAATTTTGTCTAAAATAGTAAATGCATATTTTTTTTAGAACACTCTTTAATTCTTTAAATCAAAAAAAAAACTCATAACTCTCAAATTATAAGAGATCACATTAAAATCTTTCTATAAGAGTTTTTTGATTTAGACATACTATTAGTACAGGGAAACCGTTTATACCGGATATTAATTACTAAAATGAATTCATGTCATTTCAATCAATATACAAATTTTTCTTTTGTCCATCTTATAAACGCGGTGCCTATCACTCATAAACAGCTGTTTCTAAGCCTCAAATGTAGCTGCCGTCTCAAAAAGAATTAAGTAGCTGACTATGTCGCGATAATTGCAGCCAACGACTTTTGTAGTCGATGTTCTTGTAGCCTGCTGTCGTGATTGTGTTTACAGCATCAAGCTTTTGTACAATTTTTTTTTTTTTTTTTTTAAATTAAAATTTTATAGTTACTCTTAAATATTATCTCAAGTTATTTAAATTTTCCTTGAAACTCATTAAGAACCATTTACAATTTTTCAAATTATCTCCTTCATATTTATGTAAAATTTATTAAAAAAAAAAAAAAATGAAAATTATTACCAATTAAATCCTCAACCGGATGTAATTTTTTTTTCTGTGTAAAACAGGTGACTTGAATAATTTTCAGGCAATTAGTAAAAATAAAAATTTTCATTAGAAAATTTAGAATAATAAATTCAATATAAAAAATTGAGTTATCAAGCCAATAAAAACCCTTAAAGGGCGTTGCCCAAAAACAGAAAGGTCAACTCCTTAAGTAAGAAAATTAAAAAAAAAGTCTAATAATTAATGAAAAATGTTTTACATTAGCAACCTTCACAAAAAAAAATAGTTATAAATAATTTCTTTATTTCTACAAAAACTAAATGATTAATTATAAACACTGACAAACATAATTTTATGTATATTTTGTTGTAATAAACAGAAAATAAACCAACAATATCATAACATAAATTGACCTTTCTAATGCCTCTCTAATGGCTTAATTTCAATTGTGAACCAACCAACGAATGAACGAATGAATAAACACATTGGGTTAAATACCAACAAAATTCAAGTGGAGTTTAACAATGGAAACAAAGGGAAAAAGGGCAACCATTAGTAGGAGATAATTTGTACAAGTAGTAAAACATATAAGAAATCCATTTAATGTACAGACGAATGGACATAACTACAGACCATTCGTCTGTCTGTCGATTCATTGATATCCACAAGTTTGGTGGTATTAAAACCTTAAATAAAATTTTGGATAACAAAAGAAAAATAGATATAAACCGGCTAATTGCTTAAGGCTCATAAAAATTTAATAAATACAAATGTGAGTTTTTTTTTTTTTTTGTTACATAAAATCGAAATGAACCTTTTTTTGTTTGTAATTTTGTAATTTTTCTCAATTTCCTAATAGATTAATTGACCTTTTCTTTACTGGTTGTTGTAACGCCACCACCACCACTACTACCATCATCCTATCCTCATCATCATCACACTGGGGCACCAACCGCAACATGTAAAACATCATGTGTAGTTTTTATTATCTTGGTCTTGTTTTTTTTTTTTTTTTTCAAACTTAAAACATGTAAAAATTTATTGGACATAAATTAGGGGAGTTTTTTTTTAATATAATTTCTTTGTTTTAGGTTCTTGGAAAATTGATTCTTTAAAGCTGCAATTAAGAATTCAGGAAAAAAATCTTTATATTAAAAAAAAACACCTACAATTTAGTTGGATGTAAACATGTGTTCCCAAGTTTTATGAGAAATTAATTTTATCTTCGTTTTTTTTCCAAAACCAAAAATTTCAGATTCGGTTTGATCTAAAAGCATAAGTTTCGATATCAAATGTTTCTGTACAAATATTTTTCTACAACAAATTTCCTTAAGAAATAGTTTTTCGCTGTAAAATTGTTTCTAATTACCGAAATTTTTCGGTTTTAAAATGTCTCTACTTTATTTATGAAAAATTTTGAAAAGAAAATTTTTCGACTAAAATTTTTATATCAACAAGAATTTTCGAGGAAAATTCTAATTACCAAAATTTTTCGGTTTTAAAATGTCTCTACTTTATTTATGAAAAATTTTAAAAAGGAAAATTTTTCGACTAAAATTTTTATATCAACAAGAATTTTCCTCGAAAATTCTTGTAAAAAAAGTGTGTTCAAAAATGTTTTCTACAAAAATTTGTATCAAAAAATTATTGTCACAAACAATTTTAGTCGCAAAATTTTTCTTCAAAGTTTTTCTATAGTAAAATTTTAAACAGATAAATTTTGGTGAAAAACAATTTCCATAGCAAATTGTTCGGTATACAAATTTTCTATAGGAATTTATTTTTTTAAATTTTGTAAGAAATCATTTTCTAAAAAAAATATGTTCATAGGAAAATTTTTTTTTATGGAAAAATTTTTTAACAAAAAATTTTGTATAGAGAATTTTTTTTTAACGGAAAATTTTGTATAGAAATATTTCTTTAACCAAAAATTTTCTGTATAAAAACTTGTGAAACAAAAAATTTTCTATAAAAAATTTGTGAAACAAAAAATTTTCTATAAAAAATTTTTCTAATATAAAAAAATCATATAGAAACATCTTCGGTACTTCTACAAATTTTTCTATAGAAAAACTTTTTTAAAAGAAAAATTTTGTTAACAAAAATTTTTTAGCCAAAAATTTTCTATATAAAAATTGTTTAACAAAAAAAATTTTCTATAGAAAATTTTTTAACAAAATTTTTTCTAATAAAAAAATTCCTATAAAACCTATTTCGGTAATTTTTAACGAAAAATTTTCTACAGAAACATTTTTTTAACAAAAAAATTTTTAACCGAAAAATTTTTTTAACAAAAAAATTTTTAACCGAAAAATTTTTTTAACAAAAAAATGTTTAACCGAAAAATTTTTTTAACGAAAAATTGTCTATAGAAAAAATTTTTTAACGAAAAATTCATAGAAAAAATCTTTTAACAAAAATTTTTCTATAGAAATTTTTTAAAACGAAAACATTTTTTTAAAGGAAAATTTTCTATAGAAACATTTTTTTATTGAAAATTTTCTATACAAACAAACTTCTATTAACAACAAATTTCCTACAGAAAAATTTTTTTAAAGAAAAATTTTGTATAGAAAAATTTTTGCTTAACGAAAAACTTTCTATAGAAATTTTTTTACCGAAAATTTTTCGTTGAACAAAAATTTTTCTATACTAAATTTTTCGGTGAACAAAAATTTTTCTATAGAAAATTTTTCGCTAAGCAAAAACTTTTCTATAGAAAATGTTTTTTAATCAAAAATTGTTCGTTTAATAAAATTTTTTTTATAGAAAATTTTTCGCTAAACATAAATTTTTTAATAGAAAATTTTTCGTTAAACAAAAATTTTTCTATATAAAATTTGTCTTTAAGCAAACATTTTTCTATAGAAAATTTGTCGTTAAACAAAATTTTTTCTATAGAAAATTTTTCACTAAGCAAAATTTTTTCTAAAGTAAATTTTTCGTTAAACAAAAATTTTTCTATAGAAAATTTTTCGCTAAACAAAAATTTTTCTACAAAAAATTGTTCGTTTAAAAATTTTTTTTTTGCGAAAAATATTCTATAGATAAATTTTCATAGAAATTTTTTTTAACGAACAATTGTCTTAGAAAAATTGTTTAACGAAAAATTTTCTATAGAAAAATTTTTACTTGAAACACATTTTTAACAAAAAAGTGTCTATTTTGTTTAGAAACATTTTTTAACAAAAAATTTTCGAAGAAAAATTTTTGTTTTACTAAAAATTTTCTACAGAAAAATTGTTTTTACGAAAAATTTTCTTTAGAAAAATTTTTTAACGAGAAATTTTCTATAACAAAAAATTTTCTATAGAAAAATTTTTAATAGCACAATTTTTTACCGAAAAATTGTCTATATAAATTTTTTTTACGAAAATTTTTTTAGCGAAAAATTTTCTATAGAAAATTTTTTTCTAAAGAAAATTTTTCTATAGAAAAATTTTTTTAACCAAAAATTTTCTATAGAAAAAATTTTTTAACCAAAAATTTTCTATAGAATTTTTATTTTTTAACCAAAAATTTTCTATAGAAAAATTTTTTTAACCAAAAATTTTCTATAGAAAAATTTTTTTAACCAAAAATTTTCTATAGAAAAATTTTTTAACCAAAAATTTTCTATAGAAAAATTTTTTTAACCAAAAATTTTCTATAGAAAAATTTTTTTAACCAAAAATTTTCTATAGAAAATTTTTTTTAACCAAAAATTTTCTATAGCAAAATTCTTTTAACGAAAAATTTTTTATAGAATAATTTTCTAACAAAAAATTTTCTACAGAAAAATTTTTCAACGAAAATTGTCTATAAAAAAATACTTTTCACAAAAAATTTTCTATAGAAAAATATTTTTTAACAAAAAATTTTTTTTAATGAAAAATTTTTTATAGAAAAATGTTTTTAACGAAAAATTTTCTATAGAAAATTTTTTTTAATTAAATATTTTCTACAAAAAAATTTTGTTAACCAAAAATTTTCTATAGAAAAATTATCTTAATGAAAAATTTTTAATAGAATTATTTTTTAACGAAAAATTTTCTATAGAAAAATTTCTTAACAAACAATTGTCTATAATAAAAAATTGTTTTAACTGAAAGAAATTTTTTTTTAACAAAAAATTTTCTATAGAAAAATTTTTTTTGACAAAAAATTTTCTATTGAAAAATTTTTTTACGAAAAATTTTCTATAGAAAAATTCTTTTAACAAAAAAATTTTGTATAAAGAAATTTTCTATTGAAAAATTTTTTTAACAAAAGATTTTCCATATGAAAAATTTTTAACGAAAAATTTTACATAGAAAAATTTTACTAACGAAAAAATTTGTTAACGAAAATTTTCTACAGAAAAATTTTTGTTTCACGAACAAAATCCTAGTGGCTGATAATGAAAAATATATATTTTTGTATATGTCATTATTGTTATTTTTCATCTTGTGGTTTTAGTTGTTAATAGCATTTCTTCCTTTATCTGTGGGAATTTTAAAATTACTTCAAACGCTTTGGTCTTTAAACAAAATCACATAAATTTCTAAGCCTTTAAGATTTTCCAAAGATTCCTAATGGTGTTTGCGGTTTTAGAAGTAATTAAATAATATTTATTTAATATTTGAGAGAAACCACAAGGAGGATAAATCTAAGAGATATTTAGCTCATAGTCTGAAAGAGGGGAAAAAATAATGTACTTATTTTAGTGTACACTACAAGTACACAAAAACAACCTTTTTATTACTTAAAACTAGTTTTCTGATGCTCTACTATTACCCTTCTACATTGGTCTTTCTACTGCTAGTCTTCTTTTATGCTACTACTATCACTATACTACTCTACTTTTACTAAACTACTACTACTTTTACTAAACTTCTACTACTTTTACTTAACTTTTACTACTTTTACTAAACTTCTACTACTTTTACTATTCTACTATAATAATACTACCTCTCAACTCAACTACGGAGTATTGTCTTCTTTTAGTTTTATGCTACTTTTATTTTACACTACAAAAAATACATGTACTCTACGCCTACCATACTACTACTCTATTACTACTCTACTTTAACTCTTTTACTACACAGCTCTATAACAATTTTAAGAATTTCTAAGAACAATTCTGCTACTACTTCATACTACTAAGCTACTACTCTTTTTTCACACTATTACTGCCATTATTTTACTAGAACTCTTCTATTACTCTGCTAATAAAATACAAGTCAAGGCAACTACTACCTAATAAGGGTACGAAATTTATATGTTTTACTCTAATGATATTATTGTACTTTTCTTTTGTACTTTAGTACTACTAGTAGTAATAAGGTACTATTAGTAGATAAGTATTTATACATAAATACTACAGTACTAGCACTATATTACTACTATACTACCTAGTCTATTCTACTACACATCTAATATTCCTATACTACAACTCTGCTACTAGAAGTTGTAGTTGAGTGTAGTAGCAGAGAAGTATGCTACAACTCCTCTATACATACATAATTCCAACGAAATTTCAATTGAAACCACCATCTTGTTAAATATCTAGAGTCTAACAACCTACTAAGCGACCACCAGTATGGGTTCCGTAGGGGACGCTCTACGGGAGATCTGCTAGCCTTCCTATCGGAAAAATGGTGTCAATCAATACACCGTTTTGGCGAAAGTAAAGTTGTGGCTCTAGATATTTCCAAGGCGTTTGATAGAGTGTGGCACGGAGAACTTCTATCAAAACTTATTGCCTTTGGTGTCGGTAATAACTTCTCTCGGTTTATATCGAGCTTCCTCAGAGATCGCACTATACGAGTTGTTATAGATGGGTTCTCCTCAAACGAGTTCAAGATTAATTCAGGGGTACCGCAAGGTTCTATTCTTTCTCCTACTCTATTTCTTATCTTTATAAATGACCTTCTACGTCAAACTTCCAATCCTATCTACTCTTTTGCAGATGATAGTAACATTTGCCATTCATAATCATTCAATCGTAGGCCAAGCCTCCTTGAGGTTGACACTATGAGACAAAACATGAATGAATCATTAAACCGCGATTTAGAAACAATTTCAGAATGGGGTCGTGCGAATAGAGTTAATTTTAATGCGCGGAAAACTCAATGTTGTATGCTTACGCATAAACGCACGGCAAATCATGTTACTTCATCTGTATTAATGGGTGGTGTACATATTGAGGAATCAGATGCTCTTGATGTTCTAGGCATGAGAATACAATGTGATGTGCGTTGGACAAAGCATATCTTTCAAGTGTCGAAAGAAGCATTCAAGTGCCTCGGTTTTCTAAAACGGTGTAAGAGATACTTCACTTCTTCTGATCTCCTTACTATTTACACCACCTACATCCGACCGAAAATGGAATACAACTCTCATGTATGGGCCGGTGCTTCAAAGTCTATTTTGGAGCTTCTCGACCGAGTGCAAGAGAGGGCGAAAGTGCTCATCGGTGACAGTAGGGTATCCAACTCTATTGATTCACTGGAGCACCGTCGCAATGTGGGTTGTGTCTCACTGTTCTATCGTTACTACTTTGGAATGTGCTCTAACGAAATCAGGGAACTCGTTCCCGAAACTCGAACTTTTTTACGCAACACACGTCATTCTGCTAGAGCACATTCCTTTGTGGTCGATTGGCCGGTAGACCGAACAACACACTACAGAGAAAATTCGTTCTTTAGTCGTACAGTTCGTATGTGGAATTCGCTTCCCGCAGAAATTTTTCCTGCCAGTTGCAATATAGGTAAATTCAAATCAAATATCCATAAACACTACTCCATCTATCCTCCTTCCCATAACCTATTTTCCTAGTTCCAACACAATGCATTGCATAAGTAGGGGTCATCCCCTGAGTGCTGGTCCTAAATTAAAATAAAAAAAAAGGGGTACTTCTTTCAAACAATAAGCTCTATCCAATTCTATTGTTAGACTCACCTACGTTTTAACTCCGGCCTACGTTTTAACTCCGGCTCCGGACCTATGTTTTAACTCCGGCTCCGAACATCAAATGTATTAATTGGAGAAGTTTTACATAGCCTACTAATAACCAGTGGCTAGTGGCTGAGTTATGAGGTGAACCGCCGCTTTTTTGAAAATTATTTTTTTCAAGTAGGTCTGACCAGAGATCGAACTTGGGACCTCTGGTATTTTGAAAACTATAACCATTATAGTTTCCCCAAAGGGTTCCTTAACAAAAATTTCAATTTTATTGTATTTGGCTTTTGCTGTACTAAAAATCGATTCATTTAAAAAAAAATAATAAACAGCTTATAGCGACTACAAGTCTCGTATGATACTTGTTGCATGTACTTGTACTCGTATTGTGTTGCCTGAAAATAGTTGGATTACAACATTGTGGCTGCCACAATTGCCGTCTGGCAGTCACAATGACTCGGAAAGTTAAACTCTGGCTAAATGGTTAAAGCCAAAAGGCTTACTTACATTCACATGCACCAGCTCACACATTCATATGCTGTTCCCAGTTTTAACCAACATATGACAGATGGTGGTGGTTTGTGGATTTTTGTTTAATATTTTTTTCCGAAAAAAATTTTTTATTATTATTGTTGTTCAGGCAGTTCGACTCAAAGGATCGATGATTTGGTTCACCAGGTTGGCTGGTTGGTTGCCTGGCTGACACGTTGGCTGGGATGTTTGTTGGATTGCATCAACTTAAATCAGCATTAAAGTAAATAAAGACAGTACAAAAAATACAAAAAGCAAAAAATATCTCTATTTTCTAGTAATAAAATCATAATATGTTTGGGAGGAAAAGTGAGGGCTCAAGGGGTAGACTGAAATTAAGAGATACATATGAATGTTTAATTTGAAACTACATATGGTTTTACCAACAGATTTACCTACATACATATCGTAGATGATGTTGAGGAGAACGATTATAATGTAATGCAGATTAAAAGAAACAGATCAAAATTGGATGCATAACATTTTTTCTTGATGAAGTGTTGTTGTAAATAATTTAATTTTTTTAATTAAGCAATTTTTTATTTTTTCAGAATAAAAACATTGAAAAATATAGGCAAACTATTAAATTCTAGAATGAAAGGTGAAACTCTATAACACCTGATTCTATGATTAAGCCAACATCATATTCTAAGACTTATTCTCAGTCTATGTCTTAGTCTATGTCTTAGTCTATGTCTTAGTCTATGTCTATGTCTATGTCTATGTCTATGTCTATGTCTATGTCTATGTCTATGTCTATGTCTATGTCTATGTCTATGTCTATGTCTATGTCTATGTCTTAGTCTATGTCTATGTCTTAGTCTATGTCTTAGTCTATGTCTTAGTCTATGTCTTAGTCTATGTCACTTTAGTCTATGTCTTAGTCTATGTCTTAGTCTATGTCTTAGTCTATGTCTTAGTCTATGTCTTAGTCTATGTCTTAGTCTATGTCTTAGTCTATGTCTTAGTCTATGTCTTAGTCTATGTCTTAGTCTATGTCTTAGTCTATGTCTTAGTCCTATGTCTTAGTCTATGTTCTTAGTCTATGTCTTAGTCTATGTCTTAGTCTATGTCTTAGTCTATGTCTTAGTCTATGTCTTAGTCTATGTCTTAGTCTATGTCTTAGTCTATGTCTTAGTCTATGTCTTAGTCTATGTCTTAGTCTATGTCTTAGTCTATGTCTTAGTCTATGTCTTAGTCTATGTCTTAGTCTAGTCTATGTCTTAGTCTATGTCTTAGTCTATGTCTTAGTCTATGTCTTAGTCTATGTCTAGTCTATGTCTTAGTCTATGTCTTAGTCTATGTCTTAGTCTATGTCTTAGTCTATGTCTTAGTCTATTGTCTTAGTCTATGTCTTAGTCTATGTCTTAGTCTATGTCTTAGTCTATGTCTTAGTCTATGTCTTAGTCTATGTCTTAGTCTATGTCTTAGTCTATGTCTTAGTCTATGTCTTAGTCTATGTCTTAGTCTATGTCTTAGTCTATGTCTTAGTCTATGTCTTAGTCTATGTCTTAGTCTATGTCTTAGTCTATGTCTTAGTCTATGTCTTAGTCTATGTCTTAGTCTATGTCTTAGTCTAGTCTTAGTCTATGTCCTTAGTCTATGTCTTAGTCTATTTCTTAGTCTATGTCTTAGTCTATGTCTTAGTCTATGTCTTAGTCTATGTCTTAGTCCTATGTCTTAGTCTATGTCTTAGTCTATGTCTTAGTCTATGTCTTAGTCTATGTCTTAGTCTATGTCTTAGTCTATGTCTTAGGTCTATGTCTTAGTCTATGTTCTTAGTCTATGTCTTAGTCTATGTCTTAGTCTATGTCTTAGTCTATGTCTTAGTCTATGTCTTAGTCTATGTCTTAGTCTATGTCTTAGTCTATGTCTTAGTCTATGTCTTAGTCTATGTCTTAGTCTATGTCTTAGTCTATGTCTTAGTCTATGTCTTTAGTCTATCTTGTCTTAGTCTATGTCTTAGTCTATGTCTTAGTCTATGTCTTAGTCTATGTCTTAGTCTTGTCTTAGTCTATGTCTTAGTCTATGTCTTAGTCTATGTCTTAGTCTATGTCTTAGTCTATGTCTTAGTCTATGTCTTAGTCTATGTCTTAGTCTATGTCTTAGTCTATGTCTTAGTCTATGTCTTAGTCTATGTCTTAGTCTATGTCTTAGTCTATGTCTAGTCTATGTCTTAGTCTATGTCTTAGTCTATGTCTTAGTCTATGTCTTAGTCTATGTCTTAGTCTATGTCTTAGGTCTATGTCTTAGTCTATGTCTTAGTCTATGTCTTAGTCTATGTCTTAGTCTATGTCTTAGTCTATGTCTTAGTCTATGTCTTAGTCTATGTCTTAGTCTATGTCTTAGTCTATGTCTTAGTCTATGTCTTAGTCTATGTCTTAGTCTATGTCTTAGTCTATCTGTTATCTTAGTCTATGTCTTAGTCTATGTCTCTTAGTCTATGTCTTAGTTATGTCTAGTCTATGTCTTAGTCTATGTCCTTAGTCTATGTCTTAGTCTATGTCTTAGTCTATGTCTTAGTCTATGTCTTAGTCTATGTCTTAGTCTATGTCTTAGTCTATGTCTTAGTCTATTGTCTTAGTCTATGTCTTAGTCTATGTCTTAGTCTATGTCTTAGTCTATGTCGTAGTCTATGTCTTAGTCTATGTCTTAGTCTATGTCTTAGTCTATGTCTTAGTCTATGTCTTAGTCCTATGTCTTAGTCTATGTCTTAGTCTATGTCTTGTCTATGTCTTAGTCTATGTCTTAGTCTATGTCTTAGTCTATGTCTTAGTCTATGTCTTAGTCTATGTCTTAGTCTATGTCTTGTTATGTCTTAGTCTATGTCTTAGTCTATGTCTTAGTCTATGTCTTAGTCTATGTCTTAGTCTATGTCTTAGTCTATGTCTTAGTCTATGTCTTAGTCTATGTCTTAGTCTATGTCTTAGTCTATGTCTTAGTCTATGTCTTAGTCTTCTAGTCTAGTCTTAGTCTATGTCTTAGTCTATGTCTTAGTCTATGTCTTAGTCAATGTCTTAGTCTATGTCTTAGTCTATGTCTTAGTCTATGTCTTAGTCTATGTCTTAGTCTATGTCTTAGTCTATGTCTTAGTCTTTGTCTTAGTCTATGTCTTAGTCTATGTCTTAGTCTATGTCTTAGTCTATGTCTTAGTCTATGTCTTAGTCTATGTCTTAGTCTATGTAGTAGTCTTATGTCTTAGTCTATGTCTTAGTCTATGTCTTAGTCTATGTCTTAGTCTATGTCTTAGTCTATGTCTTAGTCTATGTCTTAGTCTATGCCTTAGTCTATGTCTTAGTCTATGTCTAAGTCTATGTCTTAGTCTATGTCTAAGTCCTACGTCTTAGTCTATGTCTAAGTCTATGTCTTAGTATATGTCTAAGTCTATGTGTAAGTCTATGTCTTAATCTATGTCCTAGTCTATGTCTTAGTTTATGTCTTAGTCTATTTCTAAGTCTCTTTCTTAGCCTGTGTCTTAGTCTATGTCTTAGTCTATGTCTTAGTCTATGTCTTAGGCTATGTCTTAGTCTATGTCTTAGTCTATGTCTTAGTCTATGTCTTAGTCTATGTCTTAGTCTATGTCTTAGTCTATGTCTTAGTCCTATGTCTTAGTCTATGTCTTAGTCTATGTCTTAGTCTATGTCTTAGTCTATGTCTTAGTCTTTGTCTTAGTCTATGTCTTAGTCTATGTCTTAGTCTATGTCTATGTCTTAGTCTATGTCTATGTCTATGTCTATGTCTATGTCTTAGTCTATGTCTATGTCTTAGTCTATGTCTATGTCTATGTCTATGTCTATGTCTATGTCTTAGTCTATGTCTATGTCTATGTCTATGTCTTAGTCTATGTCTATGTCTATGTCTATGTCTATGTCTTAGTCTATGTCTTAGTCTATGTCTATGTCTATGTCTTAGTATATGTCTTAGTACATATCTTAGTCTATGTCCTAGTCTATGTCTTAGTTTATGTCTTAGTCTATGTCTTAGTCTCTTTCTTAGTCTGTGTCTTAGTCTGTGTCTTAGTCTGTGTCTTAGTCTGTGTCTTAGTCTGTGTCTTATATAAAATTTAAAAAATAAATGAAATAAATTATAGACATTGGCCCTTTTAACACCAAGACACAGATTTAAAAAAACATCTATAAAATTTGTTAATGATGAAAGAGCCAATGTCAACATTGGCCCTTTTGTAGATGAGTTTTGAATGACATTGGCCCTTGAATTTCTTATGAAGCTGTTCCGGGATAAACTAAAGATGGGCTGTTGGAACAAAATAAAAGAGAGTAGAACTAGGGACCTAATACACCGACTAGCTCAAAACAATTAAAAATTGACTTTAGCCCTTTTAGCACCAAACCACGATATAGTAAAGATTTTTCTAAGAATAATAAAGCCCAGTCTTAAAGGTATTCTGATTTATATAAGTAATATTTTGGCAAGTATCTGTAGTTGTTTTTTATTAGCGATAATGGTATTCATTTCGGATTGGTATTTTTGAACCTAGAGTAAATAAATGGTAACGGGTTTCTTTCTTGTAATAAACTGTTTTTTTTTATAAATTATACAATTCATAATTTATTTATATTAAGGCTTGTTTAAAATGGTTTTATATAATAGTTTATATGAAACTTTCTCATCAGAGAATATATACTTATTCTTCAACTCTTTATGTTCGGATTTTTAAAAAATCCAAGACTCAAAGAAAATTTGCCGACAAATGAAATATTATCTTATTAGATTATATTACGGACAATGAGAATTTTAATAAATATTTTTGAAAAAAAGAACGGAAAAGGCACAGAGTCCCAAAAATATGCAAAAAAATTAAGCGAATCTCAAAAAATACTGACAAGCAAGAAAAAAAAAAAAGAAAAATTAGTGTAAGAAAAGAAGGACAAAATCGGTAAACGTACTGTAAAAAATCAAAAATCAAACGAGCCGTAAAATTCAATTTGATCCATGGCAGAGGAACAGAAAAAAAAACAGAAGATCTGACGAAAAAAATAGCATATGTATTGTTTATTAACGAATTGTTTACTTGGGATTAAAACAAAAGGATCTTACTTTTTTACATACAAAAGACAAAAGATTATAAAATAAAACAAACAAGGTCTAGTAAAGGCTGATTTCTTTTAGCTGGAATGAGTGAATGAAATGAATAAAATGAAATGCTTGATTGGTTGCTGGGATGGCTGACTGAGTGACTGACGGAATGGCTGGTTGGTTGGTTGGATCTTTGAATCGATCGCATGGATTTTTTGTTTTAATCATTTAAATCTTTCAATGCTGAACATCACTTAAAAAGTTGATTGTTTTATTAAAGTAAAGAAACATAGGAAAACGAATCTCTTTCATGTTCGTAATTTGATTGAGGATCCTTTTTAGTTTTAGCTTTATGTCAGCTTTGACGATTGTCAAGTATTTGCTTTATGCAAAAAGCCGCTAAAAAAAAATCTCAAAATACTTTATTTTGCATTAAAAGGAAAAGCCGGAGAAGTGTTTATAAAGATTTAAATTCTTAAAGCGACATAAAGTCTACTTAAGAAGCTAATCATTATTGTTTTAGGCTTAAGATGAATGGAGATGATGATGACGATGTTGACGACGAGTTCTAGCTGGATCATGATCTTATACTTATGCTAATAATGAGTTGGCTTTCAAGTGATGATGTTTTGTCTGGTCTGTCATGAAAATGAATTGACCAGATCGCTTTGGTTTTAAATTTACTTTGATTTTTTTTAATTTGGATTTTTATTTCTGGAATTAATTTTAAGCGAATTCCAAGTTATTTTTTAAGATAAATGAGAACAATTATGAGAACAATAATGAGAATTTTTTCATAAAGAATATAACTTTTTTAAATTTCCAAAAAAAAATCTGTGGGAATTATTAATGTCAGAAAAAGCTGCCGAATTTCAAAACAAAAGACATTTCTCAGTTCTAGTAGAATTTTTAAATGGGTTCTAAGGTCGTGTTTCCTTTATTGATAATCCGGTATGTGATGGAAATCGATCGTTTTCAAATCAATAGATTTCAGATTTTTTTGCTGTAATTTTCCTCTATTTCCACAAAAAATTCAAACCAACTGAAAGATAAGTAGAATTCAGTCAAATGGATTAAAGCCGAAATTTTTATTTTTTTGGGGGAAATGACCAAAATTTTTTTCAAAAATATATCAGAAATCGATCGATCTATCATATACCGGAATAACAACGCATCTTTCTCAAACTTAGACCAACACAAGTAAGAAAGTACTATAGTTCTATGGCAGGTACCATAAATAATGAACCGATTTTGACGAATTTCAATAGCCATTGTCCCACTATCAAAAAAATTATCTGTGTCAAATTTCATCAAAATATCTTTAGAATTGTGCCACCCAACCGAACGGACGGACTGACATCGCTAAATCGACTCATAAAGTGATTATAAGCCTATTGGTACAATATGCGGGTCTAAGACAAATAATTCAATGCGTTACATACATCAGCACAAATTTATAATACCCTTTCCACCTATGGTGGTGAAAAGTATAATAAGTCAGAACTGATAAAATACCACCAATTCTTCCACAATTTAGATCTAAATCAAATGTTTCCATACCCTTTTCGTCCATATTTAATTATTTATTTTTTTTTTTTTTTTTTTTCATCAATATTTTAAACCTCCTTCCAACCTCGCAAATTTTTTTAAAGTGTTGAAAACTAAATTGTTTAAAAACAAAAAATCATAAAATTTGCATATTTATTGCAGCTTAATTTGCACTTATGTTGGAGCGCGCTCACCAGAATAAGACAGAAAATTTGAAAAAATTGCCACAAACAAGCAAAAAATTTGCATAAAACTGATAAGATAGTAGAGGCAAGTAACAAACATTTATTAATTGAAAGCATGTGCAGTTAACAGCTAAACCATTACTAACAAAAACAAAATCAAAACATTTTAAAAACCAAGACAGTCAAAGCCGATTATGCGACATCCTATACCACAAAAATTAATATATTGACAAGTGCTTAAATTCTATTCTGTGGCAGATAATTTGACCAATTTAAATTGGCTTGGTCACATCACTAAACTATAATATATAAAAATCTATCAAATCAACCCAGAGCTACTCTGTAATTTAAGGCATTACAAACATCACCACTAACCCAATATACCCTGTTCTATCTATAGTGGTGTAGGGTATAACAAGTAATTTACAAATGCACAAATCTTTATAATTCAGATCTAAACGTTGTTTATTCAAAATTAAACTGGATTAACTAAAATAGTTGTAATGACTAAAAAATAATTCAAATATTAAAAAAATCTATTACATTTTCTTTTGGGTGGTCAAGGTTAAATAGACTAGAGGTGACACTAGTACTACTCAACAGCATAATTCCATCAATTTTTTAGCGATTAAACTGATAGACATAGACTAAGACATAGTCTAAGACATAGACTAAGCCATAAACTAAGACATAGACTAAGCCATAAACTAAGACATAGACCAAGACATAAACTAAGACATAGACTAAGACATAGACTAAGGCATATATTAAGACATAGACTAAACCATAGACTAAAACATAGACTAAGACATAGACTAAGACATAGACTAAAACATAGATAAAGACATAGACTAAGACATAGACTAAGACATAGACTAAGACATAGACTAAGACATAGACTAAGACATAGACTAAGACATAGACTAAGACATAGACTAAGACATAGACTAAGACATAGACTAAGACATAGACTAAGACATAGACTAAGACATAGACTAAGCCATAGACTAAAACATAGACTAAGACATAGACTAAGACATAGACTAAGACATAGATAAAGACATAGACTAAGACATAGACTAAGACATAGACTAAGACATAGACTAAGACATAGACTAAGACATAGACTAAGACATAGACTAAGACATAGACTAAGACATAGACTAAGACATAGACTAAGATATAGACTAAGACATGGACTAAGACATAGACTAAGATATAGACTAAGACATAGACTAAGACATAGACTTAAACATAGACTAAGTCATAGACTAAGACATTGACTAAGACATAGACTTAAACATAGACTAAGTCATAGACTAAGACATAGACGAAGACATAGACTAAGACATAGACTAAGACATAGACTAAGACATAGACTAAGACATAGACTAAGACATAAACTAAGACATAGACCAAGATATAGACTAAGACATAGACTAAGACATAGACTAAGACATAAACTAAGACATAGACCAAGATATAGACTAAGACATAGACTAAGACATAGACTAAGACATAGACTAAGACATATTTATAGACTAAGATATAGACTAATACTAAGACATGGACTAAAATATAAACTAAAACTTAACTTAAAATTCTACCAAAACTAGTACTAGAACAAATAAAATACATAATCATATAGTAAATAAAATAAAGTAAAAAATCCTGACCAAAAAATTTGTAAAGATGACTTATTTATTTATGTATCTACAAGCTCTTCCATTACAAACTTATAGCCCAGAAAAAAATGTCTGTCGTTTTTGCAAAAGCCTTCCAAAAATGTGTGTGTATGGCTTTATAACAAAATCCAACTCTGTCCGTCCTTAAGTTTCATTTTATATCTTTTCCAATGCATGTCCGTCTATCTGTGCTTCTGGTAGGTCTAAACATTTTATTGGCATTTCGCCCCCAAGGGCCTTAAAGAACAAAAAAACATTGCATGTTTAAATGTTCGAATTTTGTTGTATTCGCGAAATGTAAGAAATTTTGTTGTTGTATCTTTTGTTTATGATGCTCAAAATCTAAAATAAAAGTGAACAAAATTATATTTTTCTTTTACTGATTCGTTGGGTTTCCTTTACTTGTACAAGATTTAACTGATGAAAAGTTTCTAAAGGTTTATTACATGAATCCAAAAAGGTAGTGTAAAGACTTAGAGGTATCTGTAAATAATGGTGTGTTCCTTGGTCGTTCCAAAACTAAATTGAGTTGTGTTGAGTGTGTGAAATTGACTTTGGCCTAAAATTGCTAGACTGTTTGGATACATTCATGTTGGGCTCAAGCACATGTTGTAGTTTATAATGATGGATGGAGGAAAGCCCGACAGTTATAACAATTGGCAAAATAAACTAAAAAATTTTTTCTCAAGAAAAAATTTAGTTAAAATTTTTTTTCTATAGAAAAATTTCTTTAAAAATATTTTTCTATAGAAAAATTTTCTATTGAAAAATTTTCATTCAAATTTTTTTCGATAGAAAAATTTTTATTACAAATTTTTTCTACGAAAAATTTTCCATTAAAAAATTTTTTATAAAAAAATGTTCATTCAATTTTCAATTCACTTCATTTTTTTCTATAGAAAATTTTCATTAAAAAAGTTTTTCTATAGAAAAAATTATGCATTAAAAAATTTTTTCTATAGACAAATTTTCATTAATTTTTTTTACAGAAAAATTTTATTTTAAAAATTTTTTCTACAGAAAAATTTTCATTAATTTTTTTTTTTAAATAACGAATATAGAGAAATTTTCTTAAAAAATTTTATATATAGAAAAATTTTCATTAAAAATTTTCATCATAGAAAAATTTCCATTAAAAAACTTTTCTATAGGAAATTTGCATTAAAAATTTAAAAATTTTTCATTAACAATTTTTTTTCTATACAAAAATATTTATTAATATTTTTTCTATAGAAAAATTTTCGTTAAAAAAATTTTTCTATAGAAAAATTTTCGTTAAAAAAATTTTTCTATAGAAAAATTTTCGTTAAAAAAATTTTTCTATAGAAAAATTTTCGTTAAAAAAATTTTTCTATAGAAAAATTTTCGTTAAAAAAATTTTTCTATAGAAAAATTTTCGTTAAAAAAATTTTTCTATAGAAAAATTTTCGTTAAAAAAATTTTTCTATAGAAAAATTTTCGTTAAAAAAATTTTTCTATAGAAAAATTTTCGTTAAAAAAATTTTTCTATAGAAAAATTTTCGTTAAAAAAATTTTTCTATAGAAAAATTTTCGTTAAAAAAATTTTTCTATAGAAAAATTTTCGTTAAAAAAATTTTTCTATAGAAAAATTTTCGTTAAAAAAATTTTTCTATAGAAAAATTTTCGTTAAAAAAATTTTTCTATAGAAAAATTTTCGTTAAAAAAATTTTTCTATAGAAAAATTTTCGTTAAAAAAATTTTTCTTTAGAAAAATTTTCGTTAAAAAAATTTTTCTATAGAAAAATTTTCGTTAAAAAAATTTTTCTATAGAAAAATTTTCGTTAAAAAAATTTTTCTATAGAAAAAGTTTCGTTAAAAAAATTTTTCTATAGAAAAATTTTCGTTAAAAAAATTTTTCTATAGAAAAATTTTCGTTAAAAAAATGTTTCTATAGAAAAATTTTCGTCAAAAAAATTTTTCTATAGAAAAATTTTCGTTAAAAAAATTTTTCTATAGAAAAATTTTCGTTAAAAAAATTTTTCTATAGAAAAATTTTCGTTAAAAAAATGTTTCTATAGAAAAATTTTCGTTAAAAAAATTTTTCTATAGAAAAATTTTCGTTAAAAAAATTTTTCTATAGAAAAATTTTCGTTAAAAAAATTTTTCTATAGAAAAATTTTCGTTAAAAAAATTTTTCTATAGAAAAATTTTCGTTAAAAAAATTTTTCTATAGAAAAATTTTCGTTAAAAAAATTTTTCTATAGAAAAATTTTCGTTAAAAAAATTTTTCTATAGAAAAATTTTCGTTAAAAAAATTTTTCTATAGAAAAATTTTCGTTAAAAAAATTTTTCTATAGAAAAATTTTCGTTAAAAATATTTTTCTATAGAAAAATTTTCGTTAAAAATATTTTTCTATAGAAAAATTTTCGTTAAAAAAATTTTTCTATAGAAAAATTTTCGTTAAAAAAATTTTTCTATAAAAAAATTTTCGTTAAAAAAATTTTTCTATAGAAAAATTTTCGTTAAAAAAATTTTTCTATAGAAAAATTTTCGTTAAAAAAATTTTTCTATAGAAAAATTTTCGTTAAAAAAATTTTTCTATAGAAAAATTTTCGTTAAAAAAATTTTTCTATAGAAAAATTTTCGTTAAAAAAATTTTTCTATAGAAAAATTTTCGTTAAAAAAATTTTTCTATAGAAAAATTTTCGTTAAAAAAATTTTTCTATAGAAAAATTTTCGTTAAAAAAATTTTTCTATAGAAAAATTTTCGTTAAAAAAATTTTTCTATAGAAAAATTTTCGTTAAAAAAATTTTTCTATAGAAAAATTTTCGTTAAAAAAATTTTTCTATAGAAAAATTTTCGTTAAAAAAATTTTTCTATAGAAAAATTTTCGTTAAAAAAATTTTTTCTATAGAAAAATTTTCGTTAAAAAATTTTTTCTATAGAAAAATTTTCGTTAAAAAATTTTTTCTATAGAAAAATTTTCGTTAAAAAATTTTTTCTATAGAAAAATTTTCGTTAAAAAAAATTTTCTATAGAAAAATTTTCGTTAAAAAAATGTTTCTATAGAAAAATTTTCGTTAAAAAAATGTTTCTATAGAAAAATTTTCGTTAAAAAAATGTTTCTATAGAAAAATTTTCGTTAAAAATATTTTTCTATAGAAAAATTTTCGTTAAAAAAATGTTTCTATAGAAAAATTTTCGTTAAAAAATTTGTTTCTATAGAAAAATTTTCGTTAAAAAAATTTTTTCTATAGAAAAATATTCGTTAAAAAATTTTTTCTATAGAAAAATTTTCGTTAAAAAAATTTTCTATAGAAAAATTTTCGTTAAAAAAATTTTTCTATAGAAAAATTTTCGTTAAAAAAATTTTTCTATAGAAAAATTTTCGTTAATAAAATTTTTCTATAGAAAAATTTTCGTTAATAAAATTTTTCTATAGAAAAATTTTCGTCAATAAAATTTTTCTATAGAAAAATTTTCGTTAAAAAAATTTTTCTATAGAAAAATTTTCGTTAAAAAAAATTTTCTATAGAAAAATTTTCGTTAAAAAAATTTTTCTATAGAAAAATTTTCGTTAAAAAAATTTTTCTATAGAAAAATTTTCGTTAAAAAATTTGTTTCTATAAAAAAATGTTCGTTAAAAAATTGGTTTCTATAGAAAAAATTTCGTTAAAAAATTTTATCTCTAGAAAAAATTTTGCTAAAAAAATTTTTTCTCTAGAAAAAATTTCGTTAAAACAATTTTTTCTCTAGAAAAAATTTTGTTAAAAAAATTTTTTCTCTAGAAAAAATTTTGTTAAAAAAATTTTTTCTCTAGAAAAAATTTTGTTAAAAAAATTTTTTCTAGAGAAAAAATTTTGTTAAAATTTTTTTTTTCTAGAAAAAATTTGGGTAAAAAAAATTCTCTAGAAAAAATTTCGTTAAAAAAAAATTCTCTAGAAAAACTTTCGTTAAAAAATTTTGTCTCTAGAAAAAATTTCATTAGAAAATTGTTTCTCTAAAAAAATTTCGTTAAAAATTTTTTTCTATAAAAAAAATGTATCTAAAAATGTTCTATTAAAAAAACCCGTTTATTATATATTATCTTACAAATGTTTTTCAGTTTCAAGCGAAGAATTGTTATCGCTTCGACTGCAGGAAAGATTCTGGTGTATTCTCATATTTCTTCTTTTTGATATATTCGCAATTTTTTCGCATTTGTTCTATGGCGTGATGCATAAAATTAAGCGATTTTACTTTATGCCTTTAAATTGTGAAAATAAATGATCTACATAATGAGACTAAATCTTCTGGTAGATATTAATCTACTAGAATGTGATTTAGCTAGAAAGGTGGGAACTTTTTGGAGACTGTACCATAACCATGAGATCAGATCATTGAATTTGAACTCGCTTTTAATAACTTGTCATATTTTCTTAAGATCTCTTAAATCTTTACTACCGCCCAAAATTATCCAGCTCGAATGACCATTTATTAGGGAAAATCGAATTGGAAAAAGAAGGCAATCATTATCCGTAAGACTGATAGTGATCATTATGGAGATCTTTATCGTGATCATTATTTTCATCATTTGATTCATTTTTATCTAGTTACTATAATATGATATGATATATGATTTTAAGAGACTGTTAAAAACTTAATAGTCCAGGGCATTGACTAGTTTTTGACCGAAAAATATACAAAATTGTCTGGATAGTAAATATTTATTCAAAAGAAAAATGATTCGCATTGTTAGACAATTAAATGATAGAAGGTAAAAAATGTTTATGGGGACAACCAGTTTTTTAGGAGGAGACCACCAAGAAATTGCCTAAAATTTTTTTTTTTTTTTTTCATTTAAAAATATTTCAAAGCATTTTTATAACACTAATGCTTCCGCTTCCAATTAAACCAGAAAACTAATTCAATTTTAACAGCTTAAACCGATCACATACCAAGAAACATCCTCTAACAAGATCTTCTACAGTTACTAATCACCATGTCATCACTTTAGAAAAAAACAAGGATTCTTTCAACTTAATTTGAAAAGTTAAGCTCTTTGATTTCTTATTGACTGGAAGCCTTTTTCTGCTGCAGAAACATGTGATCGTTATAAGTTAGAGTGTGTGTCAATAATTAACAACTTTGGACTGTTGGTATTGAACAAACGTAAACCGATGTACAGACAGACAGACAGACAGACAGAGAGTTGAGGACCACCAACAAATATTTAGCTCTAATTTTTAATAGCAACAGTCGTTTCTTTCAAATATTATTATTTAAATGATCTTCATCAAATACCAACCAGTAGCTTAAGGAAAAACAAACAGAGCTAAATTTGTTTTAAAGTCATAGCAAAGATCATGGTGTCACGATCGATTTTTTTTTCTTCTACTTAATATAAACACACATATTTTGAATCAATAATTTTGAGTTTCTTTGAATAGCTAAGAGTTTCTGATTGTTCTTGTTAGTTATCAATAAGGGGCCAAGTCGCCGAATTTCAAAGAAAATTTTCAAAAGAAATATTTTTCTTTAGAAAAATTTTCAAAAGACATACTTTTCTATAAAAATTTTCAAAAATTTTCAAAAGAAATATTTTTCTATAGAAAAATTTTCAAAAGAAATATTTTTCTATAGAAAAATTTTCAAAAGACATACTTTTCTATAGAAAAATTTTCAATAGAAATATTTTTCTATAGAAAAATATTATAAAGAAATATTTTTCTATAGAAAAATTTTCAAAAGAAATATTTTTCTATAGAAAAATTTTTAAAAGAAATATTTTTCTATAGAAAAATTTTCAAAAGAAATGTTTTTCTATAGAAAAATTTTCAAAAGAAATATTTTTCTATAGAAAAATTTTCAAAAGAAATATTTTTCTATAGAAAAATTTTCAAAAGAAATATTTTTCTATAGAAAAATTTTCAAAAGAAATATTTTTCTATAGAAAAATTTTCAAAAGAAATATTTTTCTATAGAAAAATTTTAAAAAAGAAATATTTTTATATAGAAAAATTTTCAAAAGAAATATTTTTATATAGAAAAATTTTCAAAAGAAATATTTCTCTATAGAAAAATTTTCAATAGAAATATTTTACTGCAGAAAAATTTTCAATAGAAGTATTTTTCTATAGAAAAATTTTCAATTGAAATATTTTTCTTTATTTGGGAATTAATTATTCGAACTTTAGAATTGATTGAAAAATTAGGTTTAAAGTAATAGGAGAATACACAATCAATTAAACGTAGTGATGTTCGATCAAACTCAATGAGTTAAATTGATGATTATCTCTGCAATTTGATAACTCGACTGTGGTCGAGGGCGCTAAGTGCTGATGACGTCCTGTGGCGGGACAAAAATTGCAATCCACTGAGCCGGGTTCAAAAATAATTTTTTCAGTTTTTCTCCACAATTACTTTTCAAATTTTCAAAATTAATAATTTGAAAGTTAAATGAACTCAAGCCTGATTAAACCTAATTTTTCAGAAATATTTTTTTATAGAAAAGTTTTCGATAGAAATATTTTTCTATAGAAAAATTTTCGATAGAAATATTTTTCTATAGAAAATTTTTCGATAGAAATATTTTTCTATAGAAAAATTTTCAATAGAAATATTTTTCTATAGAAAAATTTTCAATAGAAATATTTTTCTATAGAAAAATTTTCAATAGAAATATTTTTCTATAGAAAAATTTTCAATAGAAATATTTTTCTATAGAAAAATTTTCAATAGAAATATTTTTCTATAGAAAAATTTTCAATAGAAATATTTTTCTATAGAAAAATTTTCAATAGAAATATTTTTCTATAGAAAAATTTTCAATAGAAATATTTTTCTATAGAAAAATTTTCAATAGAAATATTTTTCTATAGAAAAATTTTCAATAGAAATATTTTTCTATAGAAAAATTTTCAATAGAAATATTTTTCTATAGAAAAATTTTCAATAGAAATATTTTTCTATAGAAAAATTTTCAATAGAAATATTTTTCTATAGAAAAATTTTCAATAGAAATATTTTTCTATAGAAAAATTTTCAATAGAAATATTTTTCTATAGAAAAATTTTCAATAGAAATATTTTTCTATAGAAAAATTTTCAATAGAAATATTTTTCTATAGAAAAATTTTCAATAGAAATATTTTTCTATAGAAAAATTTTCAATAGAAATATTTTTCTATAGAAAAATTTTCAATAGAAATATTTTTCTATAGAAAAATTTTCAATAGAAATATTTTTCTATAGAAAAATTTTCAATAGAAATATTTTTCTATAGAAAAATTTTCAATAGAAATATTTTTCTATAGAAAAATTTTCAATAGAAATATTTTTCTATAGAAAAATTTTCAATAGAAATATTTTTCTATAGAAAAATTTTCAATAGAAATATTTTTCTATAGAAAAATTTTCAATAGAAATATTTTTCTATAGAAAAATTTTCAATAGAAATATTTTTCTATAGAAAAATTTTCAATAGAAATATTTTTCTATAGAAAAATTTTCAATAGAAATATTTTTCTATAGAAAAATTTTAAATAGAAATATTTTTCTATAGAAAAATTTTCAATAGAAATATTTTTCTGTAGAAAAATTTTCAATAGAAATATTTTTCTATAGAAAAATTTTCAAAAGAAATATTTTTCTATAGAAAAATTTTCAATAGAAATATTTTTCTATAGAAAAATTTTCAATAGAAATATTTTTCTATAGAAAAATTTTCAATAGAAATATTTTTCTATAGAAATATTTTCAATAGAAATATTTTTCTATAGAAAAATTTTCCATAGAAATATTTTTCTATAGAAAAATTTCCAATAGAAATATTTTTCTATAGAAAAATTTTCAATAGAAATATTTTTTATAGAAAAATTTTCGATAGAAATATTTTTCTATAGAAAAATTTTCGATAGAAATATTTTTCTATAGAAAAATTTTCAATAGAAATATTTTTCTATAGAAAAATTTTCAATAGAAATATTTTTCTGTAGAAAAATTTTCAATAGAAATATTTTTCTATAGAAAAATTTTCAATAGAAATATTTTTCTATAGAAAAATTTTCAATAGAAATATTTTTCTATAGAAAAATTTTCAATAGAAATATTTTTTATAGAAAAATTTTCGATAGAAATATTTTTCTATAGAAAAATTTTCGATAGAAATATTTTTCTATAGAAAAATTTTCGATAGAAATATTTTTCTATAGAAAAATTTTCGATAGAAATATTTTTCTATAGAAAAATTTTCGATAGAAATATTTTTCTATAGAAAAATTTTCAATAGAAATATTTTTTTATAGAAAAATTTTCGATAGAAATATTTTTTTATAGAAAAATTTTCGATAGAAATATTTTTCTATAGAAAAATTTTCGATAGAAATATTTTTCTATAGAAAAATTTTCGATAGAAATATTTTTCTATAGAAAAATTTTCGATAGAAATATTTTTCTATAGAAAAATTTTCGATAGAAATATTTTTCTATAGAAAAATTTTCGATAGAAATATTTTTCTATAGAAAAATTTTCGATAGAAATATTTTTCTATAGAAAAATTTTCGATAGAAATATTTTTCTATAGAAAAATTTTCGATAGAAATATTTTTCTATAGAAAAATTTTCGATAGAAATATTTTTCTATAGAAAAATTTTCGGTAGAAATATTTTTCTATAGAAAAATTTTCGGTAGAAATATTGTATGTTGTACTATCGATTTTTTGTATGCAGCTAAAAAAAATTCCTAGGATTTTCAGAGCAGACAAATTTAAAACCCAGTATGAAGCCAATAAATAGTACCGTTGATATAATTACCAAAATGTAAAACATTCTAGAGAAAACATATTTAAATTAATTACAATTAAAAATTTTCCCACCAATTAAAGTTCCACTCTAGACCTCGGCACCACACGAGATAATACATATACCAAAAATTAAGGGAGTTACATTCCTTAACATTAACATTTACTTATTTATAAAAATAAACAATTTTCGGTTGTACAACCCGCGGCGAAAACAGAAGGACTGACCGATTGACTGCCTTTTCTGTGTAGACCAATGACACAGTATGAGCCCGAAACATTAACATTAAATATTTATAATTTAAATGTTACGATTAACAAGACCATTTGAAAGCCCTGATCAGCAGCATCATCATCATAAAAAAAACAAAATTTTTTATGAAATCAAATTTAAAAAAATAATCAAAGAAATACAACAATAAATAAATGTTAAATACACAAGGCACAACCGGGTTAACAAGCAACATTTATTTATTTATTCGAACTGCAACAACTAACACGCGTTCTACAAACAACAAACGGACGGACGAACGCTTAAAGAAACACTTACGGGAGTGAGTTGTCGAAATTTAACGTTGGTGGTCTTAAGGCAAACAAATCATAAATGAAATATAACAACTTCTAAATAAACATCTACCAAAAAAAAAAAAAAAATACGTTAAGGAAAATAACTCTAACGGCGATGAAAAAAAAATTTATGTATATAAATCGATTATAGAAATCAAACGGAAGGGAGCAAGCACAAAATTACAGTTGAGTCCAAGGGAATTATTTACACCCTTTTGGTAGATGCAAAAAAAATTATAATAAATATAATTCATGAAAAAATTTTCTATACCACAAATTTTTTTTATAGAATTTTGTATAGAAAAATTTTCGTTAAAAAATTTTTCCTATAGAAAAATTTTCGTTAAAAAATTTTTCCTATAGAAAAATTTTCGTTAAAAAATTTTTTCTATAGAAAAATTTTCGTTAAAAAATTTTTCTATAAAAAAAATTTTCAAAAAAAATTTGTGGTATAGAAAATTTTTCCATGAATTATATTTATTATAATTTTTTTGTATTTGTTAAATTTTCGTTAAAAAGTTTTTTCTATAGAAAAATTTTCGTTAAAAAATTTTTTCTATAGAAAAATTATCGTAAAAAAATTTTTTCTATAGAAAAATTTTCGTTAAAAAATTTTTTCTATAGAAAAATTTTCGTTAAAAAATTTTTTCTATAGAAAAATTTTCGTTAAAAAATTTTTTCTATAGAAAAATTTTCGTTAAAAATTTTTTTCTATAAAAAAATTTTCGTTAAAAAATTTTTTCTATAGAAAAATTTTCGTTAAAAAATTTTTTCTATAGAAAAATTTTCGTTAAAAAATTTTTTCTATAGTAAAATTTTCGTTAAAAAATTTTTTCTATAGAAAAATTTTCGTTAAAAAATTTTTTGTATAAAAAATTTTTGTTAAAAAATTTTTTCTATAGAAAAATTTACGTTAAAAAATGTTTTCTTTAGAAAAATTTTCGTTAGAAAATGTTTTCTATAGAAAAATTTTAGTTAAAACATTTCTTCTATAGAAAATTTTTCGGTAAAAAACTTTTTCTATAGAAAACTTTTCGTTAAAAAATTTTTTCTATAGAAAAATTTTCGTTTAAAATTTTTTCTATAGAAAAATTTTCATTAAAAAATTTTTTCTATAGAAAAATTTTCGTTAAAAAATTTTTTCTATAAAAAAATTTTCGTTAAAAAAATTTTTCTATAAAAAAATTTTCGTTAAAAAATCTTTTCTATAGAATAAATTTTTGTTAAAAAAATTTTTCTATAGAAAAATTTTCGTTAAAAAATTTTTTCTATAGAAAAATTTTCGTTAAAAATTTTTTTCTATAGAAAAATTTTCGTTGCAAAATTTTTTCTATAAAAAAAAATTTTTGTTAAAAAATTTTTTCTATAGAAAAATTTTCGTTAAAAAATTTACTTTAATAATTAATAATTGTAATAAATTGGGATCCTAGTGCAATACACGAGGCGAGGAAATTGTAATACTGCACTGAATGAGTTTACAAATAATCAGGAGTAAGTGACCTCAGTTGACGGTACAGTCGAAAATATGGGGAGTATAAGGACCCTGACCAGAGGCTAGGTATACGCTGGGGACAACACGGCCTATGCTGGACCAAAAGATGTTTAATTTGTTGCTCTATCCCGATCTCAGTTGAGCCAAAGCGACTTTTGTGTTCCGCGGTAAGAGCTTCTCCCATGCATTAATAACAATGCAGACATGACAATAGTGAAAAATCTGATGTATCTCCTTGTTCTTCAGATAAATCATAACTATATAAAGACTATATATCAGTCATTGATGTTCTCCTGGTTTTAAACTGGTTTTAAGTACTTGTGAAAATAGTCATAAATCATTTTTACTTGTAAAAAAAAACAATTTTGTTTAAAGAAACATTTTTATTAGATTTTTTTTTGCCAATTTGACTGATCTCAGTCTTAATGCATTTCATTGCCTTTTATATATTCTACTCAAACCATAACTTAAAAAGTTTTCAAAAAAAGAACAAGAATTAATATATACAGAATATTCTGGTGTATTCTTCATTTTTTATGGAATTTTTTTTTGTGGCTTGTTAAGAGTTGTTAAGATTATGATATATAAACACACGAAAGGCGGCCATTATGGAATCAGCAGGAATGTGGGAATCTGTGTTTAAAAAATTGTTCGTCATTTTTTAAAGTTTCATAAATACAAAAAAAAAACAAAATTTTAGCTTATACCAATGGAAACGAAGATATGGCTAAATTGAAATGAAAATATATACAAATGATAACAAATACATAAAGAAAAATTCCAATTGTATGTGTATTAAATAGCATATAATTAGTGCTATTCATGGGAGTTTTTGTTTTTAAATTTTTATACTCCATGCCTCTATCATAACATATTTGGTTCATGATCATTATTATGATCAGTAAGAGTCTTAAAATAAAGCAAAAATTTAGTATCCGTACAGAGATCATTGCATATAAAATTTTTAGTGTAAAGTTTTTAAAGACCAAAAGTCTAGATTTGATTTCATTGATTTTCTATACAAAAAAATTTTTAACGAAAATTTTTCTATAGAAAAAATTGTTTACCGAATATTTTTCTACAGAAAAAATTTTCTAACAAAAATTTTTCCATAAAAAAATTTTTTTAACGACAGTTATTCAATAGAAAAAAAATTTTAACAAAAATATTTGTATAAAAAAATTTTTCTATAGAAATAATCTTTTAACGAAAATTTTTCTATAGAAAAAATTTTTTAACGAAAATTTTTCTAAAGAAAAAAAATTTTTAACGAAAATTTTTCTATAGAAAAAATCTTTTAACGAAAATTTTTCCATAGAAAAAATTTTTTAACGAAAATTTTTCCATAGAAAAAATTTTTTAACGAAAATTTTTCTATAGACAAAATTTTTTAATGAAAATTTTTCTATAGACAAAATTTTTTAACGAAAATTTTTCTATAGACAAAATTTTTTAATGAAAATTTTTCTATAGAAAAGATATTTTAACGAAAATTTTTCTATAGAAAAAATTTTTAAACGAAAATTTTTCTATAGAAAAATTTGTTTAACGAAAATTTTTCAATAGAAAAAATTTTTTAACGAAAATTTTTCTATAGAAAAATTTTTTTAACGAAAATTTTTCTATAGAAAAATTTTTTTAACGAAAATTTTTCTATAGAAAAATTTTTTTAACGAAAATTTTTCTATAGAAAAAATTTTGTAACGAAAATCTTTCTGTAGAAAAAATTTTTTAACGAAAATTTTTCTATAGAAAAAATTTTTTAACGAAAATTTTTCTATAGAAAAAATTTTTTAACGAAAATTTTTCTATAGAAAAAATTTTTTAACGAAAATTTTTCTATAGAAAAAATTTTTTAATGAAAATTTTTCTATAGAAAAAATTTTTAACGAAAATTTTTCTATAGAAAAAATTTTTTAACGAAAATTTTTCTATAGAAACAATTTTTTAACGAAAATTTTTCTATAGAAACAATTTTTTAACGAAAACTTTTCTATAGAAACAATTTTTTAACGAAAATTTTTCTATAGAAAAAATTTTTTTACGAAAATTTTTCTATAGAAAAAATTTTTTAACGAAAATTTTTCTATAGAAAAAATTTTTTAACGAAAATTTTTCTATAGAAAAAATTGTTTAACGAAAATTTTTCTATAGAAAAAATTGTTTGACGAAAATTTTTCTATAGAAAAAAGCTTTTAATGAAAATGTTTCTATAGAAAAAATTTTTTAACGAAAATTTTTCTATAGAAAAAATTTTTTAACGAAAATTTTTCTATAGAAACAATTTTTTAACGAAAATTTTTCTATAGAAAAAATTTTTTTACGAAAATTTTTCTATAGAAAAAATTTTTTAACGAAAATTTTTATATAGAAAAAATTGTTTAACGAAAATTTTTCTATAGAAAAAATTGTTTAACGAAAATGTTTCTATAGAAAAAATTGTTTAACGAAAATTTTTCTATAGAAAAAATTGTTTAACGAAAATTTTTCTATAGAAAAAAGCTTTTAACGAAAATGTTTCTATAGAAAAAATTTTTTAACGAAAATTTTTCTATAGAAAAAATTTTTTAACGAAAATTTTTCTAAAGAAAAAATTTTTTAACAAAAATTTTTCTATAGAAAAAATTTTTCTATAAAATAAAAATTTTAACGAAAAATTTTCTATAAAATAAAAATTTTAACGAAAATTTTTCTATAAAAAAAATTTTTTAACAAACATTTTTCTAAAGAAAAAAATTTTTCAACGAAAATTTTTGTATAAAAAAATTTTTTAAAGAAAATTTTTGTATAGAAAAATTTTTTAACGATTTTTTTTTTATATATAAAAAATTTACTATTAAAAAATTTAAATATAAAATTTTTTCTATAGAAAAAAAATTTTATATGGAAATTTCGATACAAAATTTTTTCTATTTCTATAGAAAATAATTTTATTTATTTTGTCAATAGGAAAAATTTCGATATAAAATTTTTTTTGTAGAAAAATTTTCGATATAAAATTTTTTTTATAGAAAAATTTTCGATATAAAATTTTTTCTATAGAAAAATTTTCGATATAAAATTTTTTCTATAGAAAAATTTTCGAATTAAATTTTTTCTATAGAAAAATTTTCGAATTAAATTTTTTCTATAGAAAAATTTTCGAATTAAATTTTTTCTATAGAAAAATTTTCGATATAATATTTTTTTATAGAAAAATTTTCGATATAATATTTTTTTATAGAAAAATTTTCGATATAAAATTTTTTTATAGACAATTTTTCGATATAAAATTTTTCCTATAGAAAAATTTTCGATATAAAATTTTTTCTATAAAAAAATTTTGGATATAAACAAAAATTTATGATATAAAATTGTTTCTACAGAAACATTTTCTACAGAAAAAAATTCTATACAAAATTTTTTAAATATTACATATTTGTGTTTATTTTTAAAAACTATTAATTTAATTTTTATTGATGACATTTAACACTATTCTTCCATATTTCCCCTGATTCTTTTGCTCTTCTAAATATTCGTTCTCCTCGCATATAAAACCATATTTTAAGTCACATTTACGATCATTCAGATTCGTTGTATTTTCCCAGAAATGTAAACAATTTTCTTCTTGATTATAGTTATCGGGATTATTAGAGATCCATCTAGTGGTGAAAACTGGTTGGCTATTAGCAATCCAAACAAATTGGCGATCAGAACCGGCAGCACCAATCCATAAATGAGGGGCATTAAAGGCACTACAAGATAGAACATTAGTGATCGATATTAAAGGTTTTAGTGTTTTAATTATTGAAATTTTCATATTCTACACCGGTCACTTACAATTCTTCTTCTTTTAAAATTTGCGCTATATCATTGTGTTCCTCCGGTGTCTCCAGTGTTAACAGGGACATTTTTTTCACAGAACATTGTAGCAAGGCCTCAAACCAGGTAAACTAAATATATTATTAGTGTATTTAGTACATTTTTCAAATTTTTATTTTTTCATTGAAATTAACCTTGTAGTTCTCCTCAATGTAATACATTTTATTATTCCCGGTTTTATACCATTTTTGTTGAGCCACTTTTGACAAAACAATTTTTATTATATAGCAAAATATCAAAAACTTTACAATGTGACCCTTCATTTTGGCTTTGATTGCAATACTAAATGAATTATTGGTAAATTTTTATTTGAATAGCTAAGACGTTATTTAGACTGGGTGACAGCACCCGTCAAGAGAAGCAGACTGCACAAGTTTTTAGTCACAAAAGGTATAAGTTGCGATTTCATTTTTCAAATTGATCGTTTTTTGTTCTTACAATTCCTCTCAAATATGATATATTTGTCGTTAGTTTTTCGTCATAAAAGTAATACAAAGAAAGTCACAATTCAATTTGTTGCACAATGTAAATCGTGTCTTATAAATAAATAAAAAAAATATACATACAAATATTTTGATAAGAAAATAGCGCAAAATATACAAGCTTTGTTTCGCAGAATTTTGTTTAAAAAAAATATTTATATGGAAAAATATTTTAACCCTGAATTCTGCTCTTGTTGGAAGTATACCAATACGAATGACATTACTATTATAGCCTTTATATCAGTGATAGGAAGCACAATAACATGTTATATGTGTATGTAAATAACTCCTATTCGTGGTTATAGGAAAATAGAAATGGTGCCCTTCGTTGCTTTATACCCAAGCTTTTTGTTCTAAAGAGAATTTTATTTCTTTTGCATTTGCGGCCGCACTAAAAGACCTGTTTGTCAAAATTTTTTATATAGAAAATTTTCGGTCAAAATTTTTTATATAGAAAATTTTCGGTCAAAATTTTTTATATAGAAAATTTTCGGTCAAAATTTTTTATATAGAAAATTTTCGGTCAAAATTTTTTATATAGAAAATTTTCGGTCAAAATTTTTTATATAGAAAATTTTCGGTCAAAATTTTTTATATAGAAAATTTTCGGTCAAAATTTTTTATATAGAAAATTTTCGGTCAAAATTTTTTATATAGAAAATTTTCGGTCAAAATTTTTTATATAGAAAATTTTCGGTCAAAATTTTTTATATAGAAAATTTTCGGTCAAAATTTTTTATATAGAAAATTTTCGGTCAAAATTTTTTATATAGAAAATTTTCGGTCAAAATTTTTTATATAGAAAATTTTCGGTCAAAATTTTTTATATAGAAAATTTTCGGTCAAAATTTTTTATATAGAAAATTTTCGGTCAAAATTTTTTATATAGAAAATTTTCGGTCAAAATTTTTTATATAGAAAATTTTTGGTCAAAATTTTTTATATAGAAAATTTTCGGTCAAAATTTTTTATATAGAAAATTTTCGGTCAAAATTTTTTATATAGAAAATTTTCGGTCAAAATTTTTTATATAGAAAATTTTCGGTCAAAATTTTTTATATAGAAAATTTTCGGTCAAAATTTTTTATATAGAAAATTTTCGGTCAAAATTTTTTATATAGAAAATTTTCGGTCAAAATTTTTTATATAGAAAATTTTCGGTCAAAAGTTTTTATATAGAAAATTTTCGGTCAAAATTTTTTATATAGAAAATTTTCGGTCAAAAGTTTTTATATGGAAAATTTTCGGTCCAAATTTTTTATATAGAAAATTTTCGGTCAAAATTTTTTATATAAAAAATTTCCGGTCAAAATTTTTTATATAGAAAATTTTCGATCAAAATTTTTTATATAGAAAATTTTCGATCAAAATTTTTTATATAGAAAATTTTCGGTCAAAATTATTTATATAGAAAATTTTCGGTCAAAATTATTTATATAGAAAATTTTCGGTCAAATTTTTTTTTATAGAAAATTTTCAGTTAAAATTTTTTATATAGAAAATTTTCGGTCAAAATTTTTTATATAGAAAATTTTCGGTCAAAATTTTTTATATAGAAAATTTTCGGTCAAAATTTTTTATATAGAAAATTTTCGGTCAAAATTTTTTATATAGAAAATTTTCGGTCAAAATTTTTTATATAGAAAATTTTCGGTCAAAATTTTTTATATAGAAAATTTTCGGTCAAAATTTTTTATATAGAAAATTTGCAGTTAAAATTTTTATATAGAAAATTTTCGGTCAAAATTTTTATATAGAAAATTTTCGGTCAAAATTTTTTTTATAGAAAATTTTCGGTCAAATTTTTTTTTATAGAAAATTTTCAGCTAAAATTTTTTATATAGAAAATTTTCGGTCAAAATTTTTTATATAGAAAATTTTCGGTCAAAATTTTTTATATAGAAAATTTTCGGTCAAATTTTTTTATATAGAAAATTTTCGGTCAAAATTTTTATATAGAAAATTTTCGGTCAAAATTTTTTATATAGAAAATTTTCGGTCAAAATTTTTTATATAGAAAATTTTCGGTCAAAATTTTTTAAAAATTTTTTATATAGAAAATTTTCGGTCAAAATTTTATATATAGAAAATTTTCGGTCAAAATTTTTTATATAGAAAATTTTCGGTCAAAATTTTTTATATAGAAAATTTTCGGTCAAAATTTTTTATATAGAAAATTTTCGGTCAAAATTTTTTATATAGAAAATTTTCGGTCAAAATTTTTTATATAGAAAATTTTCGGTCAAAATTTTTTATATAGAAAATTTTCGGTCAAAATTTTTTATATAGAAAATTTTCGGTCAAAATTTTTTATATAGAAAATTTTCGGTCAAAATTTTTTATATAGAAAATTTTCGGTCAAAATTTTTTATATAGAAAATTTTCGGTCAAAATTTTTTATATAGAAAATTTTCGGTCAAAATTTTTTATATAGAAAATTTTCGGTCAAAATTTTTTAATATACTAAATTTTCGGTCAAAATTTTTTATATACAAAATTTTCGGTCAAAATTTTTTATATACAAAATTTTCGGTCAAAATTTTTTATATCGAAAATTTTCGGTCAAAATTTGTTATTAGAAAATTTTCGAACAAAATTTTTTGTATAGAAAATTTTTTTATATTTTTTTTATTTTTTTTGATAGAAAATTTTCGTAAAATTTTTTAAATTGAAAATTTATAACGAAAATTTTTCTATAGAAAAAATATTTTTTTTTACTTTTTATAAAAATTGAAGTTTTCGATAAAAACTAGATTTTAATATATAATTTTGATTATTAGTAAACAAAATAGATTGAATAACAAACACAAAATGTCTAACAAAATTATGTGGTACCAAGAGGGTTAAATATTTTCCTTTAGATATGTATATATATATTTGTTTGTACATAAAAATTTACTTAGGTAATTTTGTAAATTATATCAAGAAAATATTTTTGTATGTATATAAATTTAAACTTAAAAGATTGATAAGAACCAAAACTTTGTAATAAAATTATTTAAAATAAAAATATTTTAATAAATTAAAGCAATAATGCAAAAGAAATTCACTTGATTCGTGAACATGAAACATTTCATAAGTATTTTAGTGATAATTGCCCTGGTCCAAAGTGTGCCCGTTGAAAAGTGGCATAAGAGTAATGATGGCAGTTTGTTTTATATAGAAGCAGAAACAAAGGTAATATAAAATAAACTTTAAAATCAGTATTTTGAAGTGAAACCCCATATTAATGTAAATTTATAATTTTTGTTTTAGTACAATTGGTTTCAAGCCTGGAATGAATGTGCCCGCAAAAATATGACGCTGATGGCCATAGACACCTCCTATAAGCACAATCAAATCGACACCTTGTTAAAGAAAGTATTTCGTAAGTCTCAAGTAGAGCAAGAAGACTCTAAAAATTTGATTTAAATTTGTTATTGTTTTCAGCTTCCAGCCCCTCATTGTGGTTGGCGGGCCATGACAATGCCATCGATAAACGCTATGAATGGGCAACCACTGGGGACATTTTCAGCTTTACAAATTGGGGTCCTGGACAACCGGATCGATTGGGTAACAATGAACATTGTATTCTAATTTGGCAAAATACCTGGCAGTGGTACGATTTATCCTGTTGGCATAATCTGGGATTTTTGTGTGAAGAAAATGCATTTTTAAAGCAAAAGGATAAGGAAATAGCTCAATTAAAGGAAAATGCCAAAGAATGTCGATATACTAATGTATTTTTTAATATGAAACCACAATAAAAAATATTTCAAATTATGTATATCCATAAAAATCGCAATAAAAAAGGCTTAAAAAAAATCAATAGAAAACTATTTGTATTGAAAATTTTTCTATAGAAAAATATTTCTATCGAAAATTTTTGTATAGAAAAATATTTCTATCGAAAATTTTTGTATAGAAAAATATTTCTATCGAAAATTTTTGTATAGAAAAATATTTCTATCGAAAATTTTTGTATAGAAAAATATTTCTATCGAAAATTTTTGTATAGAAAAATATTTCTATCGAAAATTTTTGTATAGAAAAATATTTCTATCGAAAATTTTTCTATAGAAAAATATTTCTATCGAAAATTTTTCTATAGAAAAATATTTCTATCCAAAATTTTTCTATAGAAAAATATTTCTATCGAAAATTTTTGTATAGAAAAATATTTCTAGCGAAAATTTTCGTATAGAAAAATATTTATAGAAATTATTTCTATCGAAAATTTTTGTTTGGAAAAATATTTTTATCGAAAATTTTTATATAGAAAAATATTTCTATCGAAAATTTTTGTATAGAAAAATATTTCTATCGAAAATTTTTGTATAGACAAATATTTCTATCTAAAATTTTTGTATAGAAAAATATTTCTATCGAAAATTTTTGTATAGAAAAATATTTCTATTGAAAATTTTTGTATAGAAAAACATTTCTATCAAAAATTTTTCTATACAAAAATATTTCTATCGAAAATTTTTCTAAAGAAAAATATTTCTTATTTAAAACAAAACTGAATTTATTTTTATAAATATTTATTTTCAAATTAATAAAATATCAAATAATTTATTAATTTTTATGCTGATGTATATTTAATACCACATGTTTATCAGCCATTTTATTTTGGGAGCACTGTCCTCCTCCACTTTGCTGATATCTATTCTCCTCACAGACAAATCCCAACTGGGTCACACAATTACGATCATTTAAATCTTTGCTATTTTCAAACAATTGCAAACAATTTTCAGAATTTCCATAATTATCGAAACTGTTATATTTCCAAATGACGGGTTGACCATTTAAAATCCAAGTAAACTTACGTTGGGCCCCAACAGCCCCAATCCAGAGATGGGGTGGTTTTTTAATGCTTTAAGAGATAAGAGAAACATTTCGAAACAACAAATTATAATTAAATTCCTTTACATCCTTACAACTTTCCACTTATCAGGATATTATAGAGATCATAAAAAGAGTCCTCATTGTCCATGGTATATAAAGTCATATTTCGATTATAGCACTCGATATGGGCTTCAAACCATTTGTACTAAAAAAATTTAAGAAACGTTTTACTACAAATTTCTTTTTTATATACTTTAAGACTTACATTATAATTGTGTTCTACATAAAATATTTTATTATTGGCCGAGGTATAAAATTGTCCTGCTTTTGTATACTTTAATACAAGCACTACAATCAAGACTCCAAATATTGAGGTCTTCATTTTGATGTTTGTAATTTTTGACTGGTAAAAATTGTTGTATTATCAAATATTTATAGTTTTTACATAAAAATATTAACTTGATAAACAAAAGTGGTTAGAGACCGTGAGAATTTGTGGTTAAAATTCTTTTTGAAAAATGTAGATCCCAATTTCCCAAGATATTGAAACAAATAAAAGTTTTGTTAAAAAAATTTTATATAGCCAATTTTCGATCAAAAATTTTTATATACAAAATTTTCGGTCGAAATTTTTTATAAAGAAAATTTTAGGTCAAAATTTATTATATAGACAGTTTTCGGTCAAAATTTTTTATATGAAAAATTTTTGGTCAAAATTTTTATATAGAAAATTTTCAGTCAAAACTGTTTATATAGAAAATTTTCGCTCTAAATTTTGTATATAGAAAATTTTTGTTCAAAATATTTTATATAGAAAATTTTTGGTTAACATTTTTTATATACAAAATTATCGGTCAAAATTTTTTATATAGAAATTTTTTGGTCAAAATTTTTATATAGAAAATTTTAGGTCAAAATTTTTTATATAGAAAATTTTCAGTCAAAACTGTTTATATAGAAAATTTTCGCTCTAAATTTTGTATATAGAAAATTTTGTTCAAAATTTTTTATCTAGAAAATTTTCGGTCAAAATTTTTTTATACAGAAAATTTTGGGTAAAAATTTTTTTATAGAAAATTTTCGGTCAAAATTTTTTATATAGAACATTTTTGGTCAACATTTTTATATAAAAAATTTTCGGTCCAAATTTTTTATGTAGGAAATTTTTGATCAAAACTTTTTATATAGAAAATTTTCGGTCAAAATTTTTTGTATAGAAAATTTTCGGTCAAAATTTTTATGTAGGAAATTTTAGATCAAAAATTTGTATATAGAAAATTTTCGGTCAAAATTTTTTATATAGGAAATTTCCGGTAAAAATTTTGTATATATAAAATTTTTGTTCAAATTTTGAATATAGAAAACTTTTTTTCAAAATTTTTTATATAGGAAATTTTCGGTGAAAATTTCTAATATAGAAAATTTTCGGTCAAAATTTTTTATATAAAAAAATTTTGGTCAACATTTTTTGGTCAAAATTTTTTACATAGAAAATTTTCGGTCAAAATTTTTTATATAAAAAATTTTCGGTCAAAATTTTTTATATAGAAAATTTTCGGTCAAAATTTTTTATATAGAAAATTTTCGGTCAAAATTTTTTATATAGAAAATTTTCGGTCAAAATTTTTTATATAGAAAATTTTCGGTCAAAATTTTTTATATAGAAAATTTTCGGTCAAAATTTTTTATATAGAAAATTTTCGGTCAAAATTTTTTATATAGAAAATTTTCGGTCAAAATTTTTTATATAGAAAATTTTCGGTCAAAATTTTTTATATAGAAAATTTTCGGTCAAAATTTTTTATATAGACAATTTTCGGTCAAAATTTTTTATATAGAAAATTTTCGGTCAAAATTTTTTATATAGAAAATTTTCGGTCAAAATTTTTTATATAGAAAATTTTCGGTCAAAATTTTTTATATAGAAAATTTTCGGTCAAAATTTTTTATATAGAAAATTTTCGGTCAAAATTTTTTATATAGAAAATTTTCGGTCAAAATTTTTTATATAGAAAATTTTCGGTCAAAATTTTTTATATAGAAAATTTTCGGTCAAAATTTTTTATATAGAAAATTTTCGGTCAAAATTTTTTATATAGAAAATTTTCGGTCAAAATTTTTTATATACAAAATTTTCGGTCAAAATTTTTTATATACAAAATTTTTGGTCAAAATTTTTTATATACAAAATTTTCGGTCAAAATTTTTTATATACAAAATTTTCGGTCAAAATTTTTTATATACAAAATTTTCGGTCAAAATTTTTTATATACAAAATTTTCGGTCAAAATTTTTTATATACAAAATTTTCGGTCAAAATTTTTTATATACAAAATTTTCGGTCAAAAGTTTTTATATATAAACAATTTTTTATATAGAAAATTTGCGGTTAAAAGTTTTTAATATAGAAAATTTTCGGTTAAAACTTTTTTATATAGAAATTTTTCTGTTAAAAATTTTTATACAGGAAATTTTCGGTCAAAATTTTTTATATAGAAAATTTTCGGTGAAAATTTTTTATATAGAAAATTGTCGGTCAAAATTTTTTATATAGAAAATTTGCAGTTAAAAATTTTGTATATAGAAAATTTTCGGTTAAAAATTTTTAATATAGAAAATTTTCTGTAAAAAATTTTTTATATAGAAAATTTTCGGTTAAAAATTTTTTATATAGAAAATTTTCAGTTAAAAATTTTTTATATAGAAAATTTTCAGTATAAATGTTTTTTATATAGAAAATTTTCGGTTAAAAATTTTTATACAGGAAACTTTCGGTCAAAATTTTTTATATAGAAAATTTTCGGTTAAAAAATTTTTATATAGAAAATTTTCGGTAAAAAATTTTTATACAGGAAATTTTCGGTTAAAAATTTTTATACAGGAAATTTTTTATAAAAATTTTTTATATAATATATTCTTCGTCAAAATTTTTATATAGAAAATTTTCGGTCAAAATTTTTTATATAGAAAATTTTCGGTCAAAATTTTTTATGTAGAAAATTTTCGGTCAAAAATTGTTTATATAAAAAATTTTCGCTATAAAAATTTTTTAATAGAAAATTTTCGGTATAAAAATTTTTTAATAGAAAATTTTCTGTCAGAAATTTTCTATATAGAATATTTTTAGTCAACAATTTTGTATGCAGAAAATTTTCTGTCAAAAATTTTTTATATAGAAAATTTTTCTTTATAATTTTTTATATACAAATATTAAAAATATTAGCTTAACTTATTTTTAATAAAATTTCAATTCAATTATTACAATGTTGTTGGAAATTAAAAACTATATGCTTATCGCTTGATCTATTTTGATCGCACTTCCCTCCCGACTTAATATATCTATTCTCCTCACAAACAAAACCCAACAGATTCAAGCAATTGCGATCGTTTAAATTTTTGGTATTCTCATAGAGTTGTAAACAATTTTCAGCATCTCCCGAATTATCAAAACTGCCATATTTCCAAACGACCGGTTGACCATTAACAATCCATGTCAATTTACGATGAGCTCCAATAGCGCCCAACCAGAGATGCGGTGGCTTTTTCTCTCTATAATATTAAAAGATTGGACCATATAATAGAGATCTAAAATAACTTCCAATATAATAACTCACAGTTTTCCACTGATCAAAATATTGTAAAGATCATAAAATGATTCCTCATTGTCAATGGTATATAGGGTCATATTTCTATTGTGGCACTCGATATGGGCTTCAAACCATTTGTACTGAAATTTTAAAGAATTTCTTTAATATGAGTTTTAGTTTTAAATAATCTAAGACTTGCACTATAATTGGCTTCCACATAATATAGTTTATTGTTGGCTGAGGTATAAAAATTACCGGCTTTTGCATTTTTAATTATTAGGACTACAAGTGCGAGTAAGAATATTGATGAAATGTTCATTTTGTAAATGATAGTTAACGACTGTTGAGAAAATTGTATATATTACAATTTTTATATTTTTTCTGTTCTTCTGATATTATTAAAAAAATGGTTGGATTCTGGGAGTATTTGATATACTACATAATATATGTAATATATTTAATTGCTGTATATTATACAGTAATAAAATAATTAAGATATATAACCCCAGTATTAAAAAAATATTTTTAAGGTTAAACATTTTATTTCAGATAAGGTTTTTAATGTCATAAAACTCAAGGCCATGTATTACCACGAATTTAATGATATTGTACTTAAGTTTTACTCTGAAACTTATCTTAAGATATTTAACCAATACACACACATTTTTTATTGAAATGAGTCCCTTTTTATATACAATTGTGACAAACTTTTTAAACATAATACAAAAAGTGGAAACCTAGCTTTGGCAGACAGGAATCGAAAAAAAAGTTTTATGTAGAAAATTTTCGGTCAAAATTTTTCATATAGAAAATTTTCGGTCAAAACTTTTTATATAGAAAATTTTCGGTCAAAATTTCTTATATAGAAAATTTTCGGTCAAAATCTTATATATAGAAAATTTTCGGTCAAAATTTTATATATAGAAAATTTTCGGTCAAAATTTTGTTTACAGAAAATTTTCAGCAAAATTTTCTATATAGAAAATTTTCGGTCAAAATTTTTTTATACCGAAAATTTTCTATATAAAACATTTGGCCAACAATTTTCTATATAAAAAATTTGACCGAAAATTTTCTATATAAAAAATGTTGACCGAAAATTTTCTATATAAAAAAAATTTTGACAGAAAATTTTCTATATAAAAAATTTTGACCGAAAATTTTCTATATAGAAAATTTTGGTGAAAATTTTTTATATACAAAATTTTAACCGAAAATTTTCTATATAAAAAATTTTTTACCGAAAATTTTCTATATAAAAAATTTTATACCGAAAATTTTCTATATAAAAAATTTTGGCCGAAAATGTTCTATATAAAAAACTTTAAGCGAAAATTTTCTATATAAAATATTTTTATAATGAAGATTTTCTTTATAAAAAATTTTTATACCGAAAATTTTCTTTATAAGAACTTTTAAAAAGAAAATTTTCTATATAAAAAATTTTTATACCGAAAATTTTCTATATAAAAAATTTTTATGCCGAAAATTTTCTAAATAAAAAAATTTTTGTACCGAAAATTATCTAAATAAAAAATTTTTATACTAAATAAAAAAATTTTTGTACAGAAAATTTTCTTTATAAAAAAATTTTTATACTGAAAATTTTCTATATAAAAAATTTTTGTAAAGAAAATTTTCTCTATAAAAAAATTTTATACCGAAAATTTTCTTTTTAAAAAATTGTTGAGCGAAAATTGTTTATATAAAAAATTTTTATACCAAAAGTTTTCTACATAAAAAATTTTTGACTGAAAATTTTTTAAATAAAATTTTTGACCAAAAAACCTCTATATAGAAAATTTGTATACCGAAAATTTTCTATATAAAAAATTTTTATCGCAAAAGTTTTCTGTATAAAAAGTTTTTATACCGAAAATTGCTTTTATAAAAATTCTGACCGATAATTTTCTAAATAAAAAATTTTGACCGAAAATTCTCTATATATAAAATATGGCCAAAAATTTTCTATATACAAAATTTGACCGAAAATTTTCTGTATAAAAAATGTTGACAGAAAATTTTCTATATAAAACATTTTGACCGAAAATTTTCATATAGAAAATTTTGCTGAAAATTTTCTATATACAAAATTTTGACCGAAAATTTTCTAGATAAAATATTTTTGACCGAAATTTTTCTGTCAAAAATTTTTTATATAGAAAATTTTTTATAAAGAAAATTTTTGGTCAAAAATGTTTATAAATATAGAAAATTTCGGTCAAACATTTTTTTATATAGAAAATTTTGGGTCAGAAATTTTTTTATATAGAAAACTTTCGGTCAAAAATTTTTTATATAGAAAATTTTCGGTCTAAATATTTGTATAGAAAATTTTCGGTCAAAATTTTTTATCTAAAAAATTTTCAGTCAAAATTTTTTATATAGAAATTTTTGGTCAAAATTTATATAGAAAATTTTCGGTCAAAATTTATACAGAAAATTTTCGGTCAAAATTTTTTATATAAAAAATTTTCGGTCAAAATTTTGTATACAAAAAATTTTCGGTCAAAATTTTTTATAAAAAAAATTTTTAGTCAAAATTTTTGTTCAAAATTTTTTATATAGAAAATTTTCGGTCCAAATTTTTTATAAAGAAATTTTTCGGTCAAAATTTTGTATATAGAAAATTTTCAGCAAAATTTTCCATATAGACCGAAAAATTTCTATATAAAAAACTTGAACCGAAAATTTTCTATGTAAAAAATTTTGACCGAAAATTTTCGGTTCAAGTTTTTTATATAGAAATTTTTCGGTCAAAATTTTGTATATAGAAAATTTTCAGCAAAATTTTCCATATAGAAAATTTTTAGTTAAAATTTTTTATATAGAAAATTTTCGGTCAAAATTTTTATATAGAAAATTTTCGGTCAAAATTTTTTATATAGAAAATTTTCGGTCAAAATTTTTTATATAGAAAATTTTCGGTCAAAATTTTTTATATAGAAAATTTTCGGTGAAAATTTTTTGTATAGAAAATTTTCGGTGAAAATTTTGTATATAGAAAATTTTCGGTGAAAATTTTGTATATAGAAAATTTTCGGTCAAAATTTTTTATAAAGAAAATTAAGGGTCAAAATTTTTTATATAGACAATTTTCGGTCAAAATTTTTTATAAAGAAAATTAAGGGTCAAAATTTTCTATATAGAAAATATTCGGTCAAAATTTTTTATATAGAAAATTTTCGGTAAAAATTTTGTATATAGAAAATTTTCAATCAAAATTTTTTATATAGAAAATTTTCGATCAAAATTTTTTATATAGAAAATTTTCGATCAAAATTTTTTATATAAAAAACTTTCGGTCAAAATTTTTTATATAAAAAATTTTCGGTCAAAATTTTTTATATAAAAAATTTTCGGTCAAAATTTTTTATATAAAAAATTTTCGGTCAAAATTTTTTATATAAAAAATTTTCGGTCAAAATTTTTTATTTAAAAAATTTTCGGTCAAAATTTTTTATATACAAAATTTTCAGTCAAAATTTTTTATATAGAAAATTTTCGGTCAAAATTTTGTATATAGAAAGTTTTAGATCAAAATTTTTATATAGAAAATTTTCGATCAAAATTTTTTATATAGAAAATTTTCGGTCAAAATTTTTTATAAAGAAACTTTTTAGTCAAAATTTTTTATATAAAAAATTTTCGGTCAAAATTGTTTATAAAGAAAATTTACGGTCAAAATTTTGTATATAGAAAATTTTCGGTCAAAATTTTTTATATAGAAAATTTTCGATCAAAATTTTTTATATAGAAAATTTTCGGCCAAAATTTTTTTATAGAAAATTTTCGTTCAAAATTTTTTATATAGAAAATTTTCGGTCAAAATTTTTTATATAAAAAATTTTCGGTCAAAATTTTTTATATAAAAAGTTTTCGGTCAAAATTTTTTATATAAAAAATTTTCGGTCAAAATTTTTTATATAAAAAATTTTCGGTCAAAATTTTTTATATAAAAAATTTTCGGTCAAAATTTTTTATATAAAAAATTTTCGGTCAAAATTTTTTATATAAAAAATTTTCGGTCAAAATTTTTTATATAGAAAATTTTCGGTCAAAATTTTTTATATAGAAAATTTTCGGTCAAAATTTTTTATATAGAAAATTTTCGGTCAAAATTTTTTATATAGAAAATTTTCGGTCAAAATTTTTTATATAGAAAATTTTCGGTCAAAATTTTGTATATAAAAAATTTTCGGTCAAAATTTTTTATATAAAAAATTTTCGGTCAAAATTTTTTATATAAAAAATTTTCTTTCAAAATTTTTTATATAAAAAATTTTCGGTCAAAATTTTTTATATAAAAAATTTTCGGTCAAAATTTTTTATATAGAAAATTTTCGGTCAAAATTTTTTATATAGAAAATTTTCGGTCAAAATTTTTTATATAGAAAATTTTCGGTCAAAATTTTTTATATAGAAAATTTTCGGTCAAAATTTTTTATATAGAAAATTTTCGGTCAAAATTTTTTATATAGAAAATTTTCGGTCAAAATTTTTTATATAGAAAATTTTCGGTCAAAATTTTTTATATAGAAAATTTTCGGTCAAAATTTTTTATATACAAAATTTTCGCTCAAAATTTTTTGTATACAAAATTTTTGGTCAAAATTTTTTATATAGAAAATTTTCGGTCAAAATTTTTTATATAAAAAATTTTCGGTCAAAATTTTTTATATAAAAAATTTTTATATAGAAAATTTTCGGTCAAAATTTATACAGAAAATTTTCGGTCAAAATTTTTTATATAAAAAATTTTCGGTCAAAATTTTGTATACAAAAAATTTTCGGTCAAAATTTTTTATAAAAAAAATTTGTAGTCAAAATTTTTGTTCAAAATTTTTTATATAGAAAATTTTCGGTCCAAATTTTTTATAAAGAAATTTTTCGGTCAAAATTTTGTATATAGAAAATTTTCAGCAAAATTTTCCATATAGACCGAAAAATTTCTATATAAAAAACTTGAACCGAAAATTTTCTATGTAAAAAATTTTGACCGAAAATTTTCGGTTCAAGTTTTTTATATAGAAATTTTTCGGTCAAAATTTTGTATATAGAAAATTTTCAGCAAAATTTTCCATATAGAAAATTTTTAGTTAAAATTTTTTATATAGAAAATTTTCGGTCAAAATTTTTATATAGAAAATTTTCGGTCAAAATTTTTTATATAGAAAATTTTCGGTCAAAATTTTTTATATAGAAAATTTTCGGTCAAAATTTTTTATATAGAAAATTTTCGGTGAAAATTTTTTGTATAGAAAATTTTCGGTGAAAATTTTGTATATAGAAAATTTTCGGTGAAAATTTTGTATATAGAAAATTTTCGGTCAAAATTTTTTATAAAGAAAATTTTTCGTCAAAATTTTTTATATAGACAATTTTCGGTCAAAATTTTTTATAAAGAAAATTAAGGGTCAAAATTTTCTATATAGAAAATATTCGGTCAAAATTTTTTATATAGAAAATTTTCGGTAAAAATTTTGTATATAGAAAATTTTCAATCAAAATTTTTTATATAGAAAATTTTCGATCAAAATTTTTTATATAGAAAATTTTCGATCAAAATTTTTTATATAAAAAACTTTCGGTCAAAATTTTTTATATAAAAAATTTTCGGTCAAAATTTTTTATATAAAAAATTTTCGGTCAAAATTTTTTATATAAAAAATTTTCGGTCAAAATTTTTTATATAAAAAATTTTCGGTCAAAATTTTTTATTTAAAAAATTTTCGGTCAAAATTTTTTATATACAAAATTTTCAGTCAAAATTTTTTATATAGAAAATTTTCGGTCAAAATTTTGTATATAGAAAGTTTTAGATCAAAATTTTTATATAGAAAATTTTCGATCAAAATTTTTTATATAGAAAATTTTCGGTCAAAATTTTTTATAAAGAAACTTTTTAGTCAAAATTTTTTATATAAAAAATTTTCGGTCAAAATTGTTTATAAAGAAAATTTACGGTCAAAATTTTGTATATAGAAAATTTTCGGTCAAAATTTTTTATATAGAAAATTTTCGATCAAAATTTTTTATATAGAAAATTTTCGGCCAAAATTTTTTTATAGAAAATTTTCGTTCAAAATTTTTTATATAGAAAATTTTCGGTCAAAATTTTTTATATAAAAAATTTTCGGTCAAAATTTTTTATATAAAAAGTTTTCGGTCAAAATTTTTTATATAAAAAATTTTCGGTCAAAATTTTTTATATAAAAAATTTTCGGTCAAAATTTTTTATATAAAAAATTTTCGGTCAAAATTTTTTATATAAAAAATTTTCGGTCAAAATTTTTTATATAGAAAATTTTCGGTCAAAATTTTTTATATAGAAAATTTTCGGTCAAAATTTTTTATATAGAAAATTTTCGGTCAAAATTTTTTATATAGAAAATTTTCGGTCAAAATTTTTTATATAGAAAATTTTCGGTCAAAATTTTGTATATAAAAAATTTTCGGTCAAAATTTTTTATATAAAAAATTTTCGGTCAAAATTTTTTATATAAAAAATTTTCGGTCAAAATTTTTTATATCTATAGAAAATTTTCGGTCAAAATTTTTTCTATAGAAAATTTTCGGTCAAAATTTTTTATATAGAAAATTTTCGGTCAAAATTTTTTATATAGAAAATTTTCGGTCAAAATTTTTTATATAGAAAATTTTCGGTCAAAATTTTTTATATAGAAAATTTTCGGTCAAAATTTTTTATATTGAAAAAAGTTTTTTTTTATAGAAAAATTTCGGCCAAAAGTTTTTTTATAGAAAATTTTCGGTCAAAATTTTTTTTTTATAGAAAATTTTCGGTCAAAAGTTTTTTTTTATAGAAAATTTGCGGTCAAAAGTTTTTTTTATAGAAAATTTTCGGTCAAAAGTTGTTTTTTATAAAAAAATTTTCGGTCAAAAGTTTTTTCATGGAAAATTTTCGGTCAAAAGTTTTTTTATAGAAAGTTTTCGGTCAAAATTTTTTATAGAAAATTGTCTATTTGGAAAATTTTTAACCTAAAATTTTTAAAAAACAATTGTTTATATTGTTCCATTGGAACGATTGGACTAGGTTTCAATATCATAACCATATTCCAATGATTCGTCACCAGCTATTACCCTTTTAAACAAATCTGGATCGCCGTTAATGTCAGTCAATTCCTATTGTTTTTTTTTTTTTTTTTTTTTTTGGTCAAAATTCAGCAGAAATTCGCTGAACAAGGAAAACACTTCTTTTATGCCTTTCACAAATAAATATAAAAAAATTAAAAAAAATCTATAATCGAAAGTACTTTACCGCTAAATTTGAAAATTCAGCTCATGTTTTTGAACCTACCTCATATATAAACTAAAACATCGTTTAAATGTCTGCCACTGCTTTTACGAATGGAATGGACCAATTATATGGGCTATGTTTGGCTTCGTAAGCAGTTGTCATTTGAGTCGCATATCTCTGCTACTAAAGAAAAATCCGAAAAAAGACAAACAGAATCTCACCACCAAATAAAAGTAAATTCAAATAATTTAGTTGTGTTGGTATATAAACCGAAATTTCATGTTATTTTAACATGACAATCCTTTTAATACAACAAAAACATCATTAACAGAAATTTAATTATTCTTAATAATATTCAATAAAACATTGGATTTAGAACTTTGACAATCGGTCGGCTTCGGCGTTATAACTCGATCCTCGCAAACAAACCCGCACTTGGCACTGCAGATTAAATCATTCAAACCATGTGCCCTGCCCCAGAATTCGACACAATTTTCATCTTGGGGATGATTGTTGGGACAAACGTCACACCATAATGAGGGAATTATAGGTCTGCCCGTTAATATCCAGGCAAATTTTTTATTTATACCAATAGCTCCAATCCAAAGATGTGGTGGCTTGTCGTTGCTTTAATAAAAATTTACATTATAATTTTGCAAAGAAATCCGTTAAGCCAACTTACAACTTTCCACTAAGTAATAACTGATAAATATCATCATATTTTTCTTTACTATCAATAGTTAAAAGAGCCATATCCCGAGAACTGCATTCGATATGGGCATCATACCAGGTGTACTTTAAGTGAAAGGCGTAAGAAAACGATTTTTAGATACTATTAGAATTTTTTGATTAAATCCTTTAGTATTTCTTATCACAGATATTTACCTCATATGCGTCGTCTATATAATAAGTCCTATTGTTTGATGTTGTATATACTTTAGATTCTATTTCCGATATTAATAAAATCACTAAAATAAGGGAGCAATATGCCAATGAATTCATTTCGATCGATTATGGAAAACTTATAAAATTTGACTTGAGTGCTGATTTTTATATAGCAAATTTAAGCAGGGATATGCAATAGGGTGGAGCAAAAAATATATTTTTTTTTTAAATTCTATACACCAGGGTTAAAAATCAATACTTTACATCCTAGGGTGCTCGGGAAAAATATTGTCTTTAACATGATGTTCGAAACTCCGATGGAAAGCAGAGAGTGACATCCGGTACATATTTTCTATAAAAATGTTTTTCTATTAAAAAATTTTCGATGACAATATTTTTCTATATAAAAATTTCCGAAAAAAAAAAAATTTCTATTAAAAAATTGTCTATAAAAATATTTTTCTATCGAAAAATTTTTGATAAAAAAATTTTCGATTAAAATATTTTTCTATAGAAAAATTTTCGATAAAAATATTTTTTTATAGAAAAATTTTTGATACAAAAATTTTTCTATAGAAAAATTTTCGATACAAAAATTTTTCTATAGAAAAATTTTCGATACAAAAATTTTTCTAAAGAAAAATTTTCGGTACAAAAATTTTTCTATAGAAAAATTTTCGATACAAAAATTTTTCTATAGAAAAATTTTCGATACAAAAATTTTTCTATAGAAAAATTTTCGATACAAAAATTTTTCTATAGAAAAATTTTCGATACAAAAATTTTTCTATAGAAAAATTTTCGATACAAAAATTTTTCTATAGAAAAATTTTCGATACAAAAATTTTTCTATAGAAAAATTTTCGATACAAAAATTTTTCTATAGAAAAATTTTCGATACAAAAATTTTTCTATAGAAAAATTTTCGATACAAAAATTTTTCTATAGAAAGATTTTCGATACAAAAATTTTTCTATAGAAAAATTTTCTATAGAAAAATTTTCGATACAAAAATTTTTCTATAGAAAAATTTTCGATACAAAAATTTTTCTATAGAAAAATTTTCGATACAAAAATTTTTCTATACAAAAATTTTCGATACAAAAATTTTTCTATAGAAAAATTTTCGATACAAAAATTTTTCTATAGAAAAATTTTCGATACAAAAATTTTTCTATAGAAAAATTTTTAATAAAATTATTATACCCTTTACCACCATAGGTGGAAAGGTTATTATAAGTTTGAGCTGATGTTTGTAACGCATAGAAATATTTATACCTTTTAGTATACCAATAGGCTTAGAATCACTTTCTGAGTCGATTTAGCGATGTCCGTCCGTCTGGCTGGCTGGACCCCCATGTAAACCTTGTAATCAAACTACAGGTCGCAATTCTAAAGATAATTTGATGAAATTTGGCACAGATAATTTTTTGATAATGGAACCATGGCTATTGAAATGGCTATTGAATCGGTCCATTATTTATGGTACCTCCCATAGGTCCCACTTCCCGGAGTTGATATATTGGCCACAAATATCAATATTTTTTCATGAAATTTAAAACAAATACTGCTTATGTAAACCTAAATCACTGTATCAAATTTCGTTGAAATCGGTCCACATTTGACCATAGCTCCCATACAAACTCTTCTTTAAAAACGCACTAAATGAGACAAAAAATCACTAAAACGCTCGTAAATCTAAAGATAATTAAACTTTTGAGTTTATTTTTTTGCATACATAATTTTTGTAACAACTGTAATCAATTTGCCGAATTTCGAGATAATCGGTCCACATTTGACCCTAACTCTCATATAAGTCCATATGACGGAATCAGGTTGAGTATATAAGTTTTGAGATAATGTTTGTACGATAGCAAAATTTAGCAAATATTTGTCATTATACAGGAAAAAAAACACCTTTGACCTTAGTGGTGAAGGGTATCGTATGGTCGGCTTGACCGACTATAGCGCTTTCTTACTTGTTTTTTTATAGAAAAATTTTCTTCAAAAATAATTTTCTATAGAAAAATTTTTGATAAAAATATTTTTCGATAAAAATATTTTTCTATAGAAAAATTTTCGATAAAAATATTTTTCTATAGAGAAATTTTTGATAAAAATATTTTTCTATAGAAAAATTTTCGATAAAATTATTTTTCAATAGAAAATTTTTCGATAAAAATATTTGTCTATAGAAAAATTTTCGATCAAAAATATTTATCTATCGAAAAATTTTGGATAAAAATATTTTTCCATAGAAAAATTTTCGAAAAATATATTTTTCTATAGAAAAATTTTCAATAATTTTTCTGTAGAAAAATCTATAAAAAAAATATTTATTGCCAAATTTTCTATAGAGAAATTTTTCTAGGCATGTTAAAAATGACACGAGTTTTCAGAGGGAAATTGGAATAACTCCAAAACTATTGCATGGATTTTTGGTTTTTATGACTCTAAGGAACCCTGTTTTAGTTGTCTTCTATTTAGCTAAAACGGAAAAAAACTCCCATTTTTTCCATACAAATGGGTCCTGGAAATCAACGCACAGTCACCTCAGGACCAAGGAAGGCAAACATTTTGTCTAAGCACTTTAGGATGTAGATCATCGATTTTTTTCGTTCCACCCTAATACACATGTGTTTAAGTTAGTAAAGCAAAAATTTATAAAAACAAGTAAGAAAGTCGGTCAAGCCCGACCATACGATACCCTTCACCACTAAGGTCAAAGGCGTTCTTTTTCGTGTATAAAGATAGATATTTGCAAAATTTTGTCATCATATAAACATTTTTCCAAGACTTATATGTATATTTAAGCTGTTTCAGTGATTTAGACTTATGTGAGAGCAAGGGTTAAATATGGTACGATTATCTCAAAATTTAGTAAAATGATTACAGTTTTTACAAAAAGTATGCATGCAAAAAAAAAACTTAAAACTTCAGATCTTCAGATCTTCAGATCTGCGAGCGTTTTAGTGAATTAAAAAATAAATTTTTGAAAAATTTCATATCAAAAGTAAATTTTTCCCTCGTTATTTGTGAGTTAATTTCCAAAAAAAAAAAAAAATTTGTCAGAAAGAAGCTTTAAGAAGTATATTTCGGCTCTCACACAAATGTAAGTAGTTGTTTGTCAGTTTAAAACTAGAACCATTTTGTGCCTTTGAATGATTTGTTAATTTTTTTTTTAAATATAATAATAAAATCATGTAGTTTTTAATACGTTTTTTGATAAAATTGAATATTTAAAAAATATTACTTTTGACCCTGGTAATAATAGGGTTAATGACATCCGATTTCAACCAAAGTTCTAATATATATTTCAACCCATCGAAACAATAATAATTACAGTTCTGTTTATAAAAAACTGCTTGTAGAACAATTCACGTGCTTTTTTATAACTTTGGTGAAAAATTGGGTTTTTGTCCAAATCCTTTGACTTTTAGTCGCAGGTAAGGCCGTTAGAGACATCGATTTAATTCTTTCTTTGTGCTAATTTACAGGATGTTTTTACTAACACTTGGAACTGTTTTTTTTTTTAGTTTTTTTTTGAATTCGTTTAATAAACTATTAAAAAACAGAAAAGGAGTTTTAAAAACGGTGTGAAAAAAAATATTTTTTTTTTCGTCCTATGCAAAAGTGACTCAACGTTAGGACATTGCAACAAAAATGGATAATTAAACGCTTTCCCTATAACAGAACTGAATGAAACTTAGTATTTGGATTATTGGGGTCAAATGTAACAAATTTGGGGTGTACGTCTTTTAACTTTTTGGGACACTCTAATAATAAGGTACTTTTTTTTTTGAACTGTGATTTTTATTCAACTCTATTCATAATCAGTTTCCTATGTCTTTCAAAACATACTCTTCATAAAGGGTAGGGTGGTATGTGATAAGTAAAACGTGTAGGTATACATTTCATATTTTTTACAATTATCGCTTAAATTTTTATTTTTTTTTAATTCATAGATTTTTTCGCAAAACCACATAAATTCGATAAGAGCTTAAATAAAATATTTGATATTAATATAAAAGTTTTGTAGAGAAATTTTTCCATCATTTACAAAAGAGTTATCATGAAAGTAATATGGATATTTGCAGTTGTGGCCTTAGCGGGACTCAATTATCAAGAAACATTGGGAGCTCCATTAACTAAATGGTTTAAGACCGACAATAATACATACTATATTGAGGAAAATGAAAAGGTATAAGAAAATATTCTTTAAAATGAATAATTTTTTTAAATAAATAATTTTTCCATACAAATTCTTTTAGTTCTCCTGGCAACAATCCTATGAGGAATGCAAAAAGAAGCACATGCATTTAATAACCCTGAAAGCCTATCAAGAAGATGCTTTATTAGCTCAATATCTAACCCAAACTTTTAGTAAGTATAATTAGATATAATTATAAATATTTCTTTATAAAATTTAAATATTTTTTTCCAGCTCCTAAACCCGAATTTTGGCTTCGCAATAACGAAAATGTTGATTTGAGTGATATTAATAAATTATTGGGTTCCATGATAGCCGCTGACTTTTTGAATATCAAACTTGATGGTGTAAATGATCCGGAAGTTGTGCAGTCTAATAATCCCGATAACTGTGTTTTGACCATGGATGGGGATATTAAATCCTGTGATACTTTGCATGGTTTTATTTGTCACACAAATAACACAGAAGTGGAAAACGGTGGCCAGAATGTTCAGAATATTGTGTTGAAGTTTAATTGAAATTTTAAAAGTTTTTGAATAAAAATTGAATAAAAGACTTTAAACTGGGGCCAAATCGCCGATATTGATCAAAAACTCAGACTTAAAGTAAATTTTGTGCAACATACCTTAGTTTTTTTCTAAAAAATCTATTTTGCAAAAAGTTCAATAAAATTTGATACCTAAAATTTTTCTATAGTAAAATTTTTTTATCAAAAATTTTTCTATAGTAAAATTTTTTTATCAAAAATTTTTCTATAGAAAAATTTTTTTAACGAAAATTTTTCTATAGAAAAATTTTTTTAACGAAAATTTTTCTATAGAAAAATTTTTCTAACGAAAATTTTTCTATAGAAAAATTTTTCTAACGAAAATTTTTCTATAGAAAAATTTTTTTAACGAAAATTTTTCTATAGAAAAATTTTTTTAACGAAAATTTTTCTATAGAAAAATTTTTTTAACGAAAATTTTTCTATAGAAAAATTTTTTTAACGAAAATTTTTCTATAGAAAAATTTTTTTAACGAAAATTTTTCTATAGAAAAATTTTTTTAACGAAAATTTTTCTATAGAAAAATTTTTTTAACGAAAATTTTTCTATAGAAAAATTTTTTTAACGAAAATTTTTCTATAGAAAAATTTTTTTAACGAAAATTTTTCTATAGAAAAATTTTTTTAACGAAAATTTTTCTATAGAAAAATTTTTTTAACGAAAATTTTTCTATAGAAAAATTTTTTTAACGAAAATTTTTCTATAGAAAAATTTTTTTAACGAAAATTTTTCTATAGAAAAATTTTTTTAACGAAAATTTTTCTATAGAAAAATTTTTTTAACGAAAATTTTTCTATAGAAAAATTTTTTTAACGAAAATTTTTCTATAGAAAAATTTTTTTAACGAAAATTTTTCTATAGAAAAATTTTTTTAACGAAAATTTTTCTATAGAAAAATTTTTTTAACGAAAATTTTTCTATAGAAAAATTTTTTTAACGAAAATTTTTCTATAGAAAAATTTTTTTAACGAAAATTTTTCTATAGAAAAATTTTTTTAACGAAAATTTTTCTATAGAAAAATTTTTTTAACGAAAATTTTTCTATAGAAAAATTTTTTTAACGAAAATTTTTCTATAGAAGAATTTTTTTAACGAAAATTTTTCTATAGAAAAATTTTTTTAACGAAAATTTTTCTATAAAAAAATTTTTTTAACGAAAATTTTTCTATAGAAAAATTTTTTTAACGAAAATTTTTCTATAGAAAAATTTTTTTAACGAAAATTTTTCTATAGAAAAATTTTTTTAACGAAAATTTTTCTATAGAAAAATTTTTTTAACGAAAATTTTTCTATAGAAAAATTTTTTTAACGAAAATTTTTCTATAGAAAAATTTTTTTAACGAAAATTTTTCTATAGAAAAATTTTTTTAACGAAAATTTTTCTATGGAAAAATTTTTTTAACGAAAATTTTTCTATAGAAAATTTTTTTTAACGAAAATTTTTCTATAGAAAATTTTTTTTAACGAAAATTTTTCTATAGAAAATTTTTTTTAACGAAAATTTTTCTATAGAAAATTTTTTTTAACGAAAATTTTTCTATAGAAAATTTTTTTTAACGAAAATTTTTTTTTCTATTGAAAATTTTTTTTAACGAAAATTTTTCTATAGAAAAATTTTTTTATCGAAAATTTTTTCTATAGAAAAATTTTTTTATCGAAAATTTTTCTCTATAGAAAAATTTTTTTATCGAAAATTTTTCTCTATAGAAAAATTTTTTTATCGAAAATTTTTCTCTATAGAAAAATTTTTTTATCGAAAATTTTTCTCTATAGAAAAATTTTTTATCGAAAATTTTTGTATAGAGAAATTTTTTTATCGAAAATTTTTGTATAGAAAAATTTTTTTATCGAAAATTTTTGTATAGAAAAAATTTTTTATCGAAAATTTTTGTATAGAAAAGTTTTTTTATCGAAAAATTTTCTATATAAAAATTTTGTTATCGAAAAATTTTCTATAGAAACATTTTTGTTATCGAAAAATTTTCTATAGAAAAATTTTTTTATCGAAAAATTTTCTATAGAAAAATTTTTTTATCGAAAAATTTTCTGTAGAAAACTTTTGTTATCGAAAAATTTTCTATAGAAAACTTTTGTTATCGAAAAATTTTCTATAGAAAAATTTTTTATTGAAAATTTTTCTATAGAAACATTTTTTATCGAAAATTTTTCTATAGAAAATTTTTTTTATCGAAAATTTTCCTATAGAAAAATTTTTTAGCGAAAATGTTTCTAAAGAAAATTTTTTTACTAAAAATTTTTCGATAGAAATTTTTTTATCAAGAATTTTTTATTGAAAATTTTTAAATCTAAAACTTTTTTATCCAAAATTTTTCGATAGAAATATTTTTTACCAACAATTTTTTTTATACAAAATTTTATTATAACAAACTTTTCTATAGAAAATCTTTTAACAGATAAATATTTCTATTGAAAATTTTTCTATAGAAAAAGATTTTTATAGAAAATTTTTCGATAGAAATTTTTTTTTTAATTTTCAAAGAAATTTTTATAGAAAAATTTTTATTGAAAAACTTTCTTTAAAAAATTATTTTTTATCGAAAAGTTTGGCAAAGAAAAATGTTGTTATCAAAAATTTTTCTTTCAAAAAATCCTTGTATCGATAATATCTAAAATAGTTTAATATTAGAATTTATTTATGTTTTGAAAAATAATCTCAATTCGGTAACATTAATTTCAAATAATGTTCGAGATTATATTTCTTTTTGCTCTCGAACCATATATTTTGTTTCTTGTATATTTGTCTTTGTATTTTCTTTTACAAAGCTCCAATTGAAAGCTTTTAATATTCATTTTCACGAGTTTCATTAATGATTGTGATATTTACGAAAACTACAAAAAGTCATCGGCTTCTGGTGGTATGAACGCCTACGAGGGTTATTTAAATTTAATTGTGGTTATTTCCAATAGGTTTCAGCGGCTTAAGATTGAAAGCCTTAATTTTGTTGACTTCTCTCAGAAGCCTTTTACAAAAATGATTCAAAATATTTCGACAAAGTTTTGAAAGCTTCTCTGAAACGCTCCCCAAATATTTTCCTTTATCCAATAACTTATAATCAAAGGATGAAAATAACATTTTAAAGATTTAAAAAATTTAAATTTGCCATTAAAAAACTAGAACATACCTTTGAGATAAATGGACTCTAGGATTTTAAAGAAACCAACAAAAAATATTAATTTGACAATCCTTTTCGCTTAAAGGATTCCAACAATTTATTGTCACCAACTAGAACTAGTCTTGAATCAATGACAATGCTACTGGTAAGCTTTACTAAAGCTACTAATTGTTTCACTGTAATTTCCTAAAATAGTTTAAACATTCAATCATTTTTTCTACTTTTTTTTGCAATTTTTTTATTTAATTTTCCTGTCCAACAAAAAAAACATCATGTCATTACATGTTGTGACATGTTCGTGTGTGTTTGTTGTTTAGAAAACGTTGTGATACACAAAATATGTCCAAGATTCTTAACACCTCATACCAATGTGTTTAAATTGTCAGTGATTATGTTTAACTCCATAAAATGAGCTGTGTACGAGTGTCGCTTTTTTGCGGGTTGATATCTTCAGACGACATAGAAATACATATATGAAGTAGATGTTGAAAATATATGAAGTAGAACTGAAGTGTTAAGATATTTGTAGCCTTAAAAGGAACTATATCAAAGTGGTCGTTTTGCTAAGATTGTCAGAGCAAATCATAGGGGACCAAAGATGGCCAGGGATGTAAAGGAATTGCGTTTTTGTTTCACACCTACTATATTTATGTCTTATGCAATATTTTGATAGTACCAACAGTTTAGTTAAAGCTTAGGAGCAAGGTTGGTCATTATTTGCGTAGCAGAGGAATAACAATAATTTACTTAAACAAGTAAACTTTTTCTTTACTAAGATGGGCTCGCCCGTCTGAGCCCCTACTTACCAATCGAAAACATATGGTCTAAAATTAAGAGCCAAGTGAAATCCAGAATTTGTTTTTTAACAGTAAATCCCCCCAATATTGAAGAGCAGAGGCTTGAGGTTCTGGAGGAAATCATTGATGCCTCCAAGTTATGCGCAACCATTAGTAAATGTAGCAAGCTTTAGTCCTAGATGTAGGGGATGTTGGATACAAAGCAACGGTTTTGATTGGTCTTAACTTGGTAAGTCCAGACTTGTCTTGGTTATCCTTGATCTCAACTGTGGACACTGACCACCTCGTGGTATCACCCGGGGAACTACTCGCTAACTTGTGTAGCGAGTTCATCCATAAGAACGATAAAAAAATATGGGTTTAGACGTTAGAAGTTAGGACAAACGGATTAAAAATGGAAATTCGTACTTATTTCGCGAAACCAACTTAAAAAACAAGTTCATCAAATAACTGCAGCAACTTAATTTTTAACGTCTTGCGAAGAAGCTTGGAGTTAAAAGGCTTAAAAATTGAAATAAGCACAATGCTTTCAAATTACCGGTAGTTTGGAGCTGCAGGGTAACTCCTTATGGAGTTTGATATAAAAGCACAAGTCTGTCATCAGAAATCACGAATTACTGGAAAAGAATCAAGGGTTCTATGGCAAACTTCTTGACACCGTAAATTCTAAAATACTACTAAGCTTGAGTTAGACGAAAATATATCGTCACCTGAAATGCAAAACGGCGTAACTAACACAAAAATTACAATTAATTTTTTGACTGATTATGACACAGCAACCCAAAATACATCTAGCTACAAAATTTAGTAGGGTCAAAACAGCGATTTTATTCACTAAAAACCAAAGGTTTAAAATGCTGAAATTATTCAATTTGTAGTTAAGCCCTTATGTTTTTTCGCAATTGCTCAAAAACTTAACGTGTTTAAACATTTTAGTTTTAAGAAATTTCTTTGCTAATGCTTTGTTGATCCAATTCCAAAATTTGGATTTAATGTTTCTTGTAGTTTAAAAGTTATAGGAGTTTTTGCTTCTGCTGAAAAAAAATTATAAGTGTAGTTACGCCCTTTTGCATTTCAGGTGAGGTTATGTATTTTGAAAGGTTGAAATTTTTGGTTAGAATTTGTATGGCAGTTAAGCCCTTTTGTTTCAGAAAATATACAACTTGTAGTTAAGCTCTTTGTTTTTTTCACAATTGCTCAAAAACTAAACGGTTTTAATAGTTTTTGTAGATCCAATTCCAAAATTTGGATTTAATGTTCTTTGTGGTTTAAAAGTCATAACGTTTTTTGCTTTTTTTGCTGTAAAAAAACTAAAAATGTAGTTAAGCCCTTTTGCATTTTAGGTGACGATGTGGGAGTAATGATTAGATAAATGTGTAAATGAGATATGGAAACCAGGAAATTTTTGTTATTATTTAGGACCAGTAGTCAGGGGATGATCCCTACTTATACAATGCATTGTGTTAAAACTTGGAAAATAGGTTATGGGAGGGTGAATAGAAGAAGTAGTGTTTATGGACATTGATGATTTGAACTTGTCTATATTGCAACTGGCAGGGAAAATTTCTGCGGCAGTAAATATTACCTACGAACTGAACGACTAAAGAACGAATTTTCCCTGTAGTGTGTTTTTCGGTCTACTGGCCAATCGACTACGAAGGAATGGGCTCTAACAGAAAGACGTGTATTGTGTAAAAAAAATCGAGTTTCGGGAACGAGTTCCCCGATTTCATTAGAACACATTCTAAGTAGTAACGATAGAACAGTGTGACACAACACATATTACGATGGTGCTCCAGTAAATTAATAGAATTGGATACCCTACTGTCACCAATAAGCACCTTCGTCCTCTCCCGCACTCGGTCGAGAAGCTCCAAAATAGACTTTGAGGCACCGGCCCATACATGAGAGTTGTGTTCCATTTTCGGATATAGGTGGTGTAAATAATAGTTGAGGCCCTATGCTCCACTGGGAGTTAAGAATAAGAGAAGAAGAAGAAGAAATAGTAAGGAGATCAGCTGGAGTGAAGTATCTCTTAAACCGTTTAAGAAAACCGAGACACTTGAATGCTTTTTTCGACACTCGAAAAATGTGGTCAGTCTAAGACATCACATTGAATTCTCATGCCCTGAACATAGGGTTGCCAGTCAGGCTGGATTAGACTGGATTGTTCAGCTTTTTTAGTGCTTGTCCAGTGTCAAGCTAAAATTAAATTTTTAAAGCTAAAAATTAAGAATGGCAATATTTTAAATTTGTAAAAATTATTTTTATGAAAAAGAATGCAATAAAAACTTTTGCAAAAGTGTATATTTCATGCGTTGATTAATCGATTTCTTGATCAAGTTTATTTTGTAATAAAATTACCCTCCATCAAATTTCCCCATTGAACTTACTTTACTTAAATGGCCTATATCAAAAACCTGTTATGTGCGCATATTCTACAATTCGTAGGTCAAGCTTTTAAAGATTATTCTCTACTTAGCCTTTCCATCGTATTTTCGAACGTTCTCTTTTACAAGTTCATTCGGGATCGTTTTCGAATACTTTTGTTGCTGGAGTATTTTCATACATTCGCAGAACATGTCCCAGCCAACGTAGCCGGTGCTTTTTGATGATACTATATCGATGTCGACGTATAACTCATACAGCTCATTGTTCATTCATTCATGTTCGATATTCATTATTGATGTAAAATGGTCCAAAGACTTTTCGTAGAATCTTCCTCTCAACAACTGCAAGAATAGCTTCCTCTACCTGTGCAAGTGCCCATGATTCAATACGGGTGATATAAACGTTTTGTAGAGCGTAGTTTAAGTTCTTACAAAAATGCTTTATTTCTTATCTGCCAGCTTGTGCCAAAATGGCATTTGTTGGCAAGTTTGACTTTGAAACTTACGTCGTTATTTATGTTGAAGGCGATGCCATGGTAGACAAATTCTTTTACAATCTCATAGCTATAGTTCTCAACGATCACATGTGGTCCAATTCTTGAGGATTGCCTGCTTGTAGAAACCAGCAGTTTTTATTTGATTCATTGACCCATTTTATTAGATTCCTTCTCGATACTTGAAAAGGCGGCAGCCAAATCGCGTTAATGTGCGTCCCATGATATCAATGTCATCGACAAACGCGGGTTGCATGTGTTTTCTGTTGAAAGTTGTTTTTTTTTAGAACTCGGACGATTTAATTTTCTCTCGATATCGCTGCGGTTAATTACGATATTCGAAATTTGGTTTATCAAAAATATAAAGATTCATCGATGCAAATTATTTAAGCAAGTTTTTTATTATTAATGTCCAGCTAATTTTTGGGTTGTCAAGCTTTTTTTTTTGTATGTCCAGCTTTTTCAGGATTTGTGTCTGGCAACCCTACCTGAACATCAAGAGTATCTGATTTCTCGATATTTTCATCACCCATTAATGCAGATGAGGTAACATTATCCGCCGTGAGTTTATGCGTGAGCATACAACATCGACTCTAACCCATTCTGAGATTGTTTCTAAATCGCGGTTTAATGATATTTTGCTTCATAGTACCAATCTCTAAAAGGTTTGGTCTATAAATGAATGAATACGAAAGGCAAATGTTACTATCATCTGCAAAAGAGAAGATAGGATTGGAAGTTTAACGTAGAAGTTCGTTTATAAAGATAAGAAAAAGAGTTGGAGAAAGAATGGAGCCTTGCGGTACCCCTGAATTTAGCTTGAACTAGCTTCACTTAATACGTATTGGATAATAACTTGACGAACCCTTTGACGGTTAAGTATAAAAGTGAAGCTTTCAATTTCCATACATTAAACGTCTTTTTCAAAAAAGAACTAATAATTTGAGACCTCTGCAACATTAATTGTATTTAATACCCTTAAGTAGTTTTTACTCAGTTAAAATCATTAATCCATAAATATTTATTGTAAGTATTTTACTCCTTGTAGTTATATGTAACTGAGTGTAAAGAAAAAACGAACATTGTAAAACATCATTTAGTTTAGTTTTTAGTTTCAAAAGTTTATTTTTAACGTGTCACCATTATTGTCAATCAAACTGTCAGCCATAAACTTGAACTTAAGCAGTTTGCGATACTATACATTTGAGTTTTAAGTCTCTGAAAAGAGGATCTACCTCACAAAAATGTAGGAGAACTTTATAGAAAAATATTTAAAAAACCTAAAACTTAAAGGTGCAAAACAATGCATAGATATAATTCATTATATACCGAATGTCGAATGTGACATGAGTGACTGAGTGAGTGAATGACGGTGATTGTTAATGTGTTCAGTTTAGTCACATTGCAACACGTAACATGGCAGCCATGACTGTGTTCTAGTGCTACTGCTAAACTATTTAAAAGTGTTGAGACAAAGCTTTTAATACAAGATTTTTAGTTTATTTTTTTAAAAAAATACTCCAAAAAATGAGCAATAAAAGTAGTTTATAGTTTATGTTCTTTTGCAAATATTACACGGACATTTCATTAGTAACTGCAGCTACTGCTGCAGTAGTTTTGAAGTAAAGTTGTCGCAATTATGCCCTATTTAAGTAGCTTGTCACTATTTTTTGTTTGTAGTCCGTCACTCAGTCAACCATTCACTCATACATACATTCATTCGGTCAGTTATTCAATCATTTAAATGCTGGTTACTTACATGTGTATGCCACAACTATTTTAAGTGATTTTTAGTTACTCTACGGGCAAAATTTATTTTGCCAGGTGTTAATGTCATTCTAAACTATTAAATCAAATTAAGGCGTGATAAAACATGTTTATAATTTCAATGCGAGACCCTGCAGAAAAGAAGTTGCTTTTACAAAAATTCTATTTTTATAAAAGATTTCTTGGCCAACTAAAGAAGAGATTTATGGACTATTAATGGTGTTATAAAGCCAAATGTGTCAAATCAAATAACAATTGTGTACAATTGTAGGGATTAAAACGTATTTTCAAATCGTCAACAATTAAAAACATTTTTTATAAAAAACATTAAAAAAAAAATCAAATAAAAATCTTAAAAACTAGCCAAGCCCGACTATGTGATAAGCTCCTCACAGACCAACCTAAATAAGAGCGTTGAGCGTTGTTTTAATGTCAAAATATCTCATGCACATACAATTTGTATGGAGCAAACCAAAATAACGCAGCGGCAACTCTTAGCGGTTGGATAATACGATTTTGACAAAGCGTTAGGTAGTGAAGTTGGCTGCAAATGAAAATGCGACTGACAATTTAATTGTTATTCTTTTTCAAAATTTAAATTTAAAAAAAAGGTGATATTTTGAATAATAAAACTGATATTTTGACTATATGATAAGCTCCTCACAGACCAACCTAAATAAGAGCGTTGAGCTTTGTTTTAATGTCAAAATGTCTCATATACATACAATTTGTATGGAGCAAACCAAAATAACGCAGCGACAACTCTTAGCGGTTGGATAATCCGATTTTGACAAAGCGTTAAGTAGTGAAGTTGGCTGCAAATGAAAATGCGACTGACAATTTTATTGTTATTCTTTTTTAAAATTTAAATTTGAAAAAAAGGTGATATTTTGAATAATAAAACTGATATTTTGACTATGTGATAAGCTCCTCACAGACCAACCTAAATAAGAGCGTTGAGCGTTGTTTTAATGTCAAAATGTCTCATGCACATACAATTTGTATGGAGCAAACGAAAATAACGCAGCGGCAACTCTTAGCGGTTGGATAATCCGATTTTGACAAAGCGTTAGGTAGTGAAGTTGGCTGCAAATGAAAATGCGACTGAAAATTCTTTGTCAAAATTTAAATTTGAAAAAATAAAGGTGATATTTTGAATAATAAAACTGATATTTTGACTAATTTAATTTCAAATTATTTATTTATTTTATTAAAAATGTCACTGCTGACAAAGCGTTAACGTTCTTGTTTGCCACTTAAGCGTTAATGCTAGACATAAAAACCTTAACTCTCGACGATCTTATTTAGATTTAAAAAGTTTTTCATATCGCACTTGTTCAACGAGAGGGTATTAACTCAAAATTTTTAAATTTTCACTTTTTAGAAGAAATTGATGTGCAGTGGTCTTATCTACCCATTATAAAAATCTGACATCATTTTCACTATAATTTCGCCAAAAAAAACTACAGTTTTACCCCTCTTCTTTATATGAAAGTAGTAGTAAAATAAAATAGTTTTTTGACTCTACTGAAAATTTTACAATTTTTAAGTTAATACCCTCTTGTTGATCAAGTGCGATATAATATTTCTTTATATCGTCACCTAAAATGCAAAAGGGCGTAACTATACTTCTAGTTTTTTTCTGGAGAAACAAAAACGTTATAACATTTAAACTACAAGTTTTTGAGCAATTGCGAAAAACAAAAGGGCTTAACTAAAAGTTGAATATTTTGTGAAATCAAAAGGGCATAACTATCATGTAAATGTTAAGCAAAGATTTTAACCTTCAAAATGCATAAAGTTTTTTGTCAAAAATAAAGAGACAGGTCTTAAAAGTAGTAATAGTTTATTTTCGAAATATAATTTAGTCTACTTTTACATTCGTCAGGTTTGACTTATCAAGTCTTGAATTTGTATGAGAAAAAACTGATAGAATTAAAATTGAGCAAACCTGATCGTACTATCAAGTTTACGAAAATTTTGAAAATTTATATGAAATTTAAGGAAAATAAAATAAAAACTGATGAAGAAAATGTTCGTGTATTAACGCGAATGCTGGTTCAAAAGAAATTTAAAGAAAAACTGATCAAGTAACCTTGATTCAAGTGAAACGGGACTTAATGTAAAAAGGTAAGTTTTAACTAATTTAAAAAAGGATATACAAAGGTTTTTTTAAGAGTTATTTCAGAATTAAACCCGTAACTTTTAAACTGTTAAAGATACTTAAATGAAATTTCTTATAGTTAGAACAGAGGAGCTTTAGAGTTGATCTGTAGACAAATAGGCCTATATATTGTCGGAAAGCTAACTTATAGACTTTCAAAAATCATAGTCTCGGATAATAATTTTTTATGTGTTAAGCAAAAAAACATCATAACTTTTAAACTTAATGAAATATTAATTCCAAATTTTAAATTTTGGTCAACAATGCAACAGCAAAGACATTCCTGAAAAATTAAATGACAAAAAAAGAGTAATTTTTACTAAAACAATTTAGTCATTTCCCGGTCGTGTTATTTCGCGTTTTTAATACCAGAATTGGCCACCTAGATTGTGCGATTTAACACCTTTAGATTTTTTTCTTTGGGGTTTTTGAAGTCGATGGTTTACGCGAATAAGCGACTCAAGCCTTAAAAAAGGAAATTGGACGATACATTAATGAAATACCGCAGCATTTATGTAAAAAGGTCATTAAATTTTATTAAAAGATCGCGTGTGTGCCAGCAAAGCCGCGGTGGCCATCTGCACTATATCTTGTTCCATACATAATCTCATTCTCTCTACTTTACGATATAATAAAGTTTCACAATTTTTTTTGTTTAATATGTATCTGTCTTTAATTTAAAATTTAAAAATTGCGTTCTAGTTGGGACACCCTTTACAAGCTGAATATTTTATGAAACCAAAAGGGCTTAACTACAATAAAAATTTTGAGCAACACTTTAAACCTTTGGTTTTTAGTAAATAAAATCACTGTTTTTGACGCATAAAACATTTTGTAGCTAGATGTATTTTGGGTTACTGTGTCATAATCAATCAGAAAATCAATTGTAATTTTTGTGTTAGTTACGACCTTTTACGTTTCAGGTGACGATATGTTTTTATATTTCTAAGTAATTTTTAACAATGAGTCTAATACATGGTCAAATGCAAAACTTTAAAGCGTTTTTATGAGTTTGAGTATTGATTACGACCAAAGTAAAATTTTTAGCTATAAGGACCTATAATGTCAAAGCCAGGGGAAAAAATCCCTGTGAATGGTACCCAAAATAATAAGACCTTCGAGCTTGTGTACACAATTTGTTAATCAATTTTAACACTTAAACTTAAACAATGCGAATTGTATAATTTACATTTATCACAAGCTTTAGAGACAGCCAACAAATTGGATGGACTTCATAAAATGGACTGAGGAAGTGATTATAAGTATATATACATAATTTCAAGTCGATTTCAGAACAAATATTTCCATGCGTTATAAACATCAGCGCAAACCCCTTACTTATGTATAAACAAAAAAATTAAAAAATTACAAACTTATAAATCAAAATTTTCAATACAAAAATTTTACAAAAATTCGTTTATGACTTAGGAGGCTACTATTCACCTTCAACCTATGTTTGTGCAAAATATAATAAACAAATTTAGTTCAGACACTAATGGCTGTTGAATTAGATAAACGATGAGATGTTACTATTTATAGAGATGGTAAAGTAGATACTAACAGTAAGTGTTTCATGAGAATGTTTGGTTGATGGATTAACTAAAATGGTAATTTAACATATTTGAATATCGGATTTAAGCTTGACTAGTTGTTAAGATAAATCGATATAAAACATGTGGAGTTTGTGAATATTGTATTAATCGATTCATTTATTAAAGATGAGTTAAAAGGAATTACGGGAATTACCTAGTATAGCAAGCGATATACAGTATTAAAGTGGCATCCCGATTTAACGAATTATATATTATCAGGCCCTTTCGTTACACCGATTGGGTTTGTGCTGATGTTTGTAACGCATAGAAATATTGGTCTGAGACCTACCTTTCAGTATACCAACCGACTTAGAATCACTCCCTGAGTTGTTTTAACGATGTCCGTCCGGCTGGCTGGCCGGTTATCCATGTAAGCTTGTTATCACTCTGCAGGTCGTTACTTTAAAGATAATTTGATGAAATTTGGCACAGGTTCATATTTTGGACGATCCCTATAGTTTTTGGGTACAATCGGATTACTATTTCGGGTACCTCCCATAGGGATGCCTTCCCGGAATAGAGTTTTTGGTCCTTTACAGCCACAAATTTAGTTGTATTTTATCAATATTCAGCACAAATATTGCTTATCATAACCTTAATCAGTGTTCCTAATTTTGTAGAAATCGGCCCATATTTGACCATACCTCCCATACAAGTCACATTCTCAAAAGACGTTTATATACACATAAAAGCACAAAAACGTTAATAACTCTAAAGATAAATGCATTTGATTACTTACGGTCTTATGCAAACAAATTTAACAACGATTGGTAAACTAAAGTTTAGCAAAATTCCTTAAAGTATTATCCTAAAACGATTGTTAGCTTAACAAACCGATGTTAATCTTTTGTTAACATCAAATAATTTAAAGTAGATGTCTACATAATTTAAAGCTACGTTAAATATTTTACTGTTTTGAAAAATAATATTTTGTGAAAACTTTTAAAGAAAATATTTAATTTTTCAGACTTTTCTGATAAAAAATAATATTTTTGCTAAATTTAGTTATCATATTTTTTCTAATTTGCTATTTTTTATCATATAAAAGGTTTCGGGGATGGGGAATTTATGAAATATCATGGAAATTATATATTTATAATTTCCATATTATATTTCATACTCTATTTTAAATATTTCATACTAAAATCAAACTTTTCAAAGAAATTGATAATACAAATTCTAATTTTTAACAAAAAAATTCGTGTTTTCAACAAAAAACAGGGCCCTTACCGCGTAACTCGATTCGAAAAGTAAAATCTTTCGAAAGAAATTTCCGAATCGAAAGGTTCACCGTACTGTGTAAGTCGTTCGAAACGAACACAGTGTTGTATTCACAAACATAAGGGAAAATTTGTGGAAATGTTGGTAGCACTGCTGTTTGACACACAAATTTCCCAAAACAAAACATATTAATAGCAATTTCAAGTAATTTTTAAATAATTGTATAATATAGATTGCGTTTCCTTATGGTTCGATGATGGAAATGATACGGTGCCTGAAAGAGTCCAAAGAAAATTAATTAGAGACTCTTCAAACATAATGGATCTTTCTAATAAAATGTGAATGACCATATACACCCACAATTAAATTGGCAATTAGAACAATTTAATAAATTAGCACAATTAAATTAGAGTATATTGTTTAACAATTTCCAATTCATGGTTTAGAATAGCTTTCTTCATTTCCAATTGTTGGACCTTTCTTTTGGATTTTTCCAACTTCGTCACTTTTTTGAAATCGAATTTTTCTTTTAGTAGTTTAATTTTTCTATTTCAAGTTGAATTTTTTCTTTTTAAAGTTAAATTTCTAAATTTAATTTAGGAGTTCGAGCTTATACATGCTATGTTGTACATCATAACTTCGTCTTAAATATTTTTGGAGAACTTCATTAAATTCTTTCAAAACAGTTATTGAACTCTCTTGGTATGCTATTTATACCCTTCACCACCATAGGTGGAAAGGGTAGTATAAGTTTGTGCTGATAGAAATATTTGTCTTAGACCCACCTTTTAGTATACCAATAGGCTTAGAATCACTTTCTGAATCGATTTAGCGATGTCCGTCCGTCCGTCTGGCTGGCTGGACCCCCATGTAAACCTTGTAATCAAACTACAGGTCGCAATTCTAAAGATAATTTAATGAAATTTGGCACAGATCATTTTTTGATAATGGGACCATGGCTATTGAAATTAGTCAAAATCAGTCCATTATTTATGGTACTTCCCATAGGCCCCACTTCCCGGAATTGACATATTGGCCACAAATATCAATATTTTTCATGAAATTTAAAACAAATACTGCTTATATAAACTAAAATCACTGTACCAAATTTCGCTCCCATACAAACTCTTCTTTAAAAACGCACTAAATGAGACAAAAAAATCACTAATACGCTTGTAAATCTAAAGATAATGAACATTTTGAGTTTATTTTTTGCATACATAATTTTTGTAACAACTGTTATCAATTTGCCAAATTTCGAGATAATCGGTCCACATTTGACCCTAGCTCTCATTTAAGTCCAAATGACGGAAACATTTGAAGTGGAGGGATTGAAATTTTCATTTAAATTATTTTCAAGACTACATCTTCGTATTAATGTTGGTACATTGTGTGATTAGCTTTTTGATCCAAACTCTTATAGCTTCATCTATCGAAAGAAAATTGGACGTTTGCTGTTCTAATCTGCTTGGTCCACCTCCAGTCCCAGAAATGCTGCTACGGCTCCTATGACATTTGCTTTTACGTTATTTTTGTAGAAAGCCCAAACCTAAAAATAAATTACTTTTTTCCAGCCCTTGACATCACGATCAGGCGTGAAATCACTGCAACTTTTTCCACATATGACTTAATTTGTTTTTGGCATCAAGGACATTTAAATGTCCCTTTGCCAATCCATGATGCCTTGTCATATATTCCACCATATTGTTTTTTGTTTGTGTAAATATATTTTTTCGGAATATTCCTTAAAAATGTTAACAATACAAATCTATTATTTGAATCACTTTATAAAAATGGATTTTTATTTAAAAAAGTATAATTTCTATAAATACTTACATTTTTCTCAACTGTCACTACCTAAATAGCTTTCGAACAATTTCCTATCATTTTAAACGACAAAAATGTCCGTTTTCGTAATACACAGTTGCATTTACGAAAGGGAAATTTATTTGTCGAAAGCGAAAAAAACTTGTCCGCACTTTCGAAACAAAACATACGAAGATCGTATTAGACAGTACCATTTGTACGAACTCGAAAATTTTCCGTTTCGAATCGAGTTACGCGGTAACCCCCCAGACATCGGTCAATGAAATTTACAAAAAACATTATAGTGATGTATATATACTCAACATGAGTTAAAAGTACTCGATTTTTAAATAATCGGTTTAAACCCTACGTAAAAAATTGTCTATTTATTATTTTACTGTATTATAAATATGTTTAGTTTATGCTTTTATATAACATAAACATAATTTTACATTAAGAAAAGAAGAAAAATGTTATTTTATATTAAAAACACACAAAACATTATTTAGAAATTCGACTACCCGAAGGAAACAATGAATAATTAATTCGTTGTTTTGTATATTTAACTATAAAGAGACAAGAGAGAATGACGATGTTGCCAGCATTAACATGTAAAATTGACTTGACGTATTCATTAGTTAAAGAACTGTTTTTGGATACTATTTTTTAACAATCGTTTGTTAGCCTTAAAGTATTTGGTAACTAACGTGTTCTTTAAGCAATATTTAAGATTTTTTTTAACATAAGACCGTTAAACTTTGCACAGATAAATATTTTGTAAATATAAACCAATAATCAAAATTTGGTAACAATCGGTCCACAATTGACCCTAGCTCCCATATCAGGTTCTTAGCCGGAAATGATATAAATCTCGAAATTTTGGAAAAATAGCACATAGTATATGTATGTATGTATGTATGTCTCTAAGACTTAAGGAAAACTTGTTTAATTTTTGGTCCATATTTGACCTTAGTAGTGAAGGGTATTATATAGTCGGGCTTGCCTTATTTGTTAATATTTTATGAAATGTAATAATGTTTTATAAGTATGTATGTATTATTAAAAATTTATTTACCTTTACATTGATGTTATATGGACGAAATTGGAAGTTATGTTTATTCAATTTTTAAATAATGAATACAGATTTTTATTTTCCATTTCTTTTTTTTCATTACTGAAAATATTTTATATGTTTATTTTTTCGTATATTTTATAACGACTTTTTATTTCTTATTTTCAAATTTCAACTATTTTTTCTTCACAGATATCGGTTATGCCATTTTCACATCACTAATAACAAAATAAAAATTGCACATCACTAAATTGACAAGGAGGGCAGCCATATTTGTTGCCAAAGAATTTCACAAAACTTTACACTCGATTTTCTCCCTGTATTTTATATTAACACAAAAACTAATTAGATCCACGAAAACTAGACACTTTAATGAACACATTTATTCAATTTTGTTTATTATTTGTAAACTTTTTACCACAAAATTTTTTAGTTAAAGACGAGCTTACGATTAACACCGACCACAAACTTCAACGAACAGAAAAAGCACTGAAAAAAAAAACAGTGCTCCCTAGTCGAGTCATAGTGATGGAACGATTGTAACAGAGAAATTTGTGAGGTTTGTGAATTAAATAAATTGAGTCACTAAAATTGTTATAGTTGGCAGATAATTGAAATAATTTTCATATCCTGCCAATTTATAAATATTTTTCAAAGAATTTAAAAAACAATAGAAGCAATTTACTTGTATAAAAAAAATGATATCGAAAAAGTAATTTTTTTAATATAAATTTCTACTAATTCTTTTTTTTTTTTTTTTAAACTTTCAATATAAATACATAAAACAAAATATGTAGTTTTGTACATAGAAAGGTAGCCTAAGCCTACACAAGACTGGTTAATTTGCGCCAATGTCAATATGAAAAATGGTTCCTCCCCAGTTAAATTTAGTTTGGATAAGAACCATTTAAACGATTAAAACTAGTTAATCACAATATTCTACTCACAAACCTTTTTATATTAAAATTGTATCCCTTTCCCCGCAATACAATAATTTACCTTAATTCATTTCCTTTTTTGTATTTCTTTTGCTTCTTCAACTTTTTAGAGTTTGTGCTCGCTAAATATAGGCAGGGTTTAGAGAAGTAGCGTTTAGATTTTGATGTCAGTGATGTGTAAACTGTAATCAAAGTTTGAATTTGAATTTTTTTAACGAACAAAAATTTTTCTATAGAAAAAATTTTTTAACCAAAGTTTTTCAATAGAAAACATTTTTAACCAAAGTTTTTCAATAGAAAACATTTTTAAACGAAAATTTTTCTTTAGAAAAAATGTTTAAACGAAAACTTTTCTATAGAAAAAATTTGTAAACGAAGATTTTTCTATAGAAAACATTTTTACCGAAACTTTTCTAAAGAAAAAATTTTTTGATGGTCGTGAGTTCGAAAAAATTTTTTAACGAAAATTTTCCAATAGAAAAAATTTTTTAACGAAAATTTTTCTATAGAAAAAAATTTTTAACGCAAGTTTTTCTGAAGAAAAAATTTTTCTCTTAAAAAAAAATTTAAGGAAAATTTTTATATAGAAAAAAATGTTTAACGAAAATTTTTATATAGAAAAAAATGTTTAACGGAAATTTTTCTATAGAAAAAATTTTTTATAGAGAATTTTTCTATAGAAAAAATTTTTTAACGAAAATTTTTCTATAGAAAAATTTTCTTAACGAAAAATTTTCTTAACAAAAAATTTTCTATAGAAAAAAATTTTTAACAAAAATTTTTCTATAGAAAAAATTTTTAAACGAAAATTTTTCTATAGAAAAAATTTTTTAACGAAAGTTTTTCTATAGAAAAAATTTTTTAACGAAAGTTTTTCTATAGAAAAAATTTTTTAACGAAAATTTTTCTATAGAAAAGATTCCTTAACGAAAATTTTTCTATAGAAAAAATTCCTTAGCTAAAATTTTTCTATAGAAAAAATTCCTTAACGAAAACATTTCTATAGAAAAAATTTCTTAAGGAAAATTTTTATATAGAAAAAATTCCTTAACGAAAATTTTTCTATAGAAAAAATTCCTTAACGAAAATTTTTCTATTGAAACAATTCCTTAACGAAAATTTTTCTATAAAAAAATTTTTTTAACAAAAAATTTTTCAAGAAAAAATTTTTCTGATTTTTTTCTGATTTTTTAACGAAAATTATTCTATAGAAAAATTTTTTTAGCGAAAATTTTTCTATAGAAAAAATTTTTAACGAAAATTTTTCTATAGAAAAAATTTTTTCTACAGAAAAAAATATTTAACGAAAAGCTTTCCATAAAAAAAATATTTTTTAACAAAAAGTTTTCTATGGAAAAAATTTTTTAACGAAAAATTTTCCATAGAAAAAATTTTTTTATACAAAAATTTTAGTTAAAAAAATTTTTCTATAGAAAAATTTTTGTTAAAAAAATGTTTATATTGAAAAATTTTCGTTAAACAAATTTTTCTATAGAAAAATTTTCGTTAAAGAAATTTCTCTTTAGTTTTTCTAAAGAGAAATCTCGTTAAAAATTTTCGTTAAAAATTGTTTCTATAGAAAATTTTCGTTAAAAAGTTTTTCTATAGAAAAATTTTCGTTAAAAAATTTTTTCTGTAGAAAAATTTTCGTTAAAAAATTTTTTCTATAGAAAAATTTTCGTTAAAAAATTTTTTCTATAAAAAAATTTTCGTTAAAAAATTTTTTCTATAGAAAAATTTTCGTTAAAAAATTTTTTCTATAGAAAAATTTTGTTAAAAAATTTTTTCTATAGAAAAATTTTCGCTAAAAAAATTTTTCTATAGAATAATTTTCGTTAAAAATTTTTGCTATAGAAAAATTTTCGTTAAAAAATTTTTTCTATAGAAAAATTTTCGTTAAAAAAATTTTCTACAGAAAAATTTTCGTTAAGAAATTTTTTCTATAGAAAAATTTTCGTTAGAAAATTTTTTCTATAGAAAGATTTTCGTTAAAGAAATTTCTCTTTAGAAAAATTTTCGTTAAAGAAATTTCTCTTTAGAAAAATTTTCGTTAAAAAATTTTTTCTATAGAAAAATTTTCGTTAAAAAATTTTTTCTATAGAAAAATTTTCATTAAAAAATTTTTTCTATAGAAAAATTTTCATTAAAAAATTTTTTCTATAGAAAAATTTTCGTTAAAAAATTTTTTCTATAGAAAAATTTTCGTTAAAAAATTTTTTCTATAGAAAAATTTTCGTTAGAAAATTTTTTCTATAGAAAAATTTTCGTTAAAAAATTTTTTCTATAGAAAAATTTTCGTTAAAAAAATTTCTTCTATAGAAAAATTTTTGTTAAAAAAATTTCTTCTATAGAAAAATTTTCGTTAAAGAAATTTCTCTTTAGTTTTTCTAAAGAGAAATCTCGTTAAAAATTTTCGTTAAAAATTGTTTCTATAGAAAATTTCCGTAAAAAAGTTTTTCAATAGAAAAATTTTCGTTAAAAAATTTTTTCTGTAGAAAAATTTTCGTTAAAAATTTTTTCTATAGAAAAATTTTGTTAAAAAATTTTTTCTATAGAAAAATTTTGTTAAAAAATTTTTTCTATAGAAAAATTTTTGTTAAAAAAATTTCTTCTATAGAAAAATTTTCGTTAAAGAAATTTCTCTTTAGTTTTTCTAAAGAGAAATCTCGTTAAAAATTTTCGTTAAAAATTGTTTCTATAGAAAATTTCCGTAAAAAAGTTTTTCTATAGAAAAATTTTCGTTAAAAAATTTTTTCTATAGAAAAATTTTCGTTAACAAATATTTTCTATAGAAAAATTTTCGTTAAAAAATTTTTTCTATAGAAAAATTTTCGTTAAAAAAATTTCGTTAAAAAAATTTTTTAAAATTTTTTCTGTAGAAAGATTTTCGTTTTAAAATTTTTTCTGTAGAAAGATTTTCGTTAAAGAAATTTCTCTTTAGAAAAATTTTCGTTAAAGAAATTTCTCTTTGGAAAAATTTTCGTTAAAAAATTTTTTTACAGAAAAATTTTTGTTGAAAAATATTTCTATAGACAAATTTTCGTTAAAAATTTTTTCTATAGAAAAATTTTCGTTAAAAAAATTTTTTCTATAGAAAAATTTTCGTTAAAATATTTTTTCTATAGAAAAACTTTCGTTAAAAAATGTTTTCTATAGAAAAATTTTCGTTAAAAAATTTTTTCTATAGAAAAATTTTCGTTAAAAAATTTTTTCTATAGAAAAATTTTCGTTAAAAAATTTTTTCTATAGAAAAATTTTCGTTAAAAAATTTTTTCTATAGAAAAATTTTCGTTAAAAAATTTTTCTATAGAAAAATTTTCGTTAAAAATTTTTTTCTATAGAAAAATTTTCGTTAAAAAATTTTTTCTATAGAAAAATTTTCGTTAAAAAATTTTTTCTATAGAAAAATTTTCGTTAAAAAATTTTTTCTATACAAAAATTTTCGTTAAAAAATTTTTTCTATAGAAAAATTTTCGTTAAAAAATTTTTTCTATAGAAAAATTTTCGTTAAAAAATTTTTTCTATAGAAAAATTTTCGTTAAAAAATTTTTTCTATAGAAAAATTTTCGTTAAAAAATTTTTTCTATAGAAAAATTTTCGTTAAAAAATTTTTTCTATAGAAAAATTTTCGTTAGAAAATTTTTTCTATAGAAAAATTTTCGTTAAAAAAATTTCTTCTATAGAAAAATTTTCGTTAAAAAAATTTCTTCTATAGAAAAATTTTCGTTAAAAAAATTTCTTCTATAGAAAAATTTTCGTTAAAAAAAATTTCTTCTATAGAAAAATTTTCGTTAAAAAATTTCTTCTATAGAAAAATTTTCGTTAAAAAAATTTCTGCTATACAAAAATTTTCGTTAAAAAATTTCTTCTATAGAAAAATTTTCGTTAAAAAAATTTCTTCCATAGAAAAATTTTCGTTAAAAAATTTCTTCTATAGAAAAATTTTCGTTAAAAAATTTCTTCTATAGAAAAATTTTCGTTAAAAAATTTCTTCTATAGAAAAATTTTCGTTAAAAGTTTTTTCTATAGAAAAATTTTAGTTAAACAATTTTTTCTATAGAAAAATTTTTGTTAAACAATTTTTTCTATTGAAAAATTTTCGTTAAATTTTTTTTTTTTTTTATAGAAAAATTTTTGTTAAAAAAATTTTCTACAGAAAAATTTTCGTTAAAAAATTTTTTCTATGGAAAAATTTTAGTTAAAAATTTGTTTCTATAGAAAAATTAATGAGAATTAATTTTAATAATTAAACAATTGTATTCTTTTTAATTTTATTTAATTTATTTCGTAATAAAAATAATTAATTAATATTATTAAATGTTTGCATTAGGTCTACACACAAAACATAGATATAAATTTTGAACTTTAAAATCATTTCGTATAAACTATAAGACGACATTGCCAATATCCGGGTAAACCAATAAAGAGATTAATTGTGAAATTATTATAAAGTAATAATAAATCTTTATTATACTCCTGTATACATGTTATAGTTTCTAGAGACGCTTATTAAATTTTTTCAATGACTGTTCAACAGCATTTAAAATGTGAACGTTTAGCTAAAAATACAAGATCCTAACTCAAGACAGGACCCTGTATTTCCTTACCCAATGCCGAAAGTTCTTTAAGAAACTGTTTGGCGTTCGTTAGCGTAGACGAGCCATAAACTATGCGTTTCGTTACATTAGCAGTTTGTTTTTGACGTATAAAATCGACTAAATTTTGATATTCAATATAATTACCACCACCCACAACAAAGACTACGGCATCCTGGAAAGGTGCCCTGTTTTTGGGCATAACATCACCACCTTTTAAAAGTTTGGGATCTAAATAGAGATAATCATCGGTTTCGGGATTACTGCGACATTCCATAACTTGTTCAGTGATTTTAGTAACAGGAAGACTCTGTAAAATAATGAAACAAATAGAGAAATCAAATTATACTTTAAAATGCAGTTACATATGTATATAATACTCACATGTTTTTTCACCACCAAATTCTTAACACCCTCCATGACAAACGACGAACCCTGTGAAACCAATTTCGAAAACATCGAAACTGTCTTGGTGCCGCCTCCCTCATACTGAGTTGCCTGTTGCATGTTGGGCGAACGATTCATAATACCCTTCCAACGCTGTATATAGGCCAGCGAAGACAAATCACAACCAGCTTCTTGTAGAGACTCCTTTAAACGCTCAATCTCAAAATCCGGTACATTTTGTGAACAAATATAGAAAATGAGAAAAAGTCTCAATTTATCTTCTACTGTTCCAAATTCGGGATCTTTGAAAAGCTCCATTAAAGGCTTATCCAAAGTCTGTTTTGACATAATTTTCTCCTCGAGCTCAAAGTAGGAATCCAAACGTCTTTGTTTAATGTAATTTAAAATAGCAGTAGCTATTTTGGTATGCATGTCAATGAGACGTTTCTTTTCCATTAGTTGAGGCAAAGAGTTGACAGCATTTGTTAGGAGTGCTGTCGTGTCATTGACCATGGAAAAGGCTACCTCATTTTCGCCGTCTATACCCATAGAGGTTTTAAGGCGTTTGATTTCATCTTCGGAATTACGATATGACTCAAGTTCTTCTTGTATTGCCTCGGCAACAGTGGGAAAGGGACTGCCTTTGTGAGTTGTCCAGAAGCGATCATTGCGATCCAAGTCACAGGGTTTGGGTTTTTTGCGGGTGCCTAGAAAGATAATTTAAAGCAAATTTTGCGTTTTAAAAGAGAAAAGAAAAAAGTGTTTTTTCTAAAATTTTTGAATATAAAAAACATTTTTTAACGAAAATTTTTGTGTAAAATTTGTTTAACGAAATTTTTTCTATAGAAAACATAGTTTAACGAAAAGTTTTCTATAGAAAAAATTTTTTATCAATAATTTTTCTATAGAAAAAATTGTTTAATCTAAAGAAAAATATTTTAAACGAAAACTTTTCTATAGAAAAATATTTTTAACGAAAATTTTTCTATAGAAAAATATTTATAACGAAAATTTTTCTATAGAAAAATATTTTTAACGAAAATTTTTCTATAAAAAAATATTTTTAATAGAAAAAAAATTTTAACGAAAATTTTTCTATAGAAAAATATTTTTAAGGAAAATTTTTCTATAGAAAAATATTTTTAACGGAAATTTTTCTATAGATAAATATTTTTAACGAAAATTTTTCTATAGAAAAATATTTTTAACGAAAATTTTTCTATAGAAAAAGCTTTTTAACGAAAATTTTTCTATAGAAACAATTTTTTAACGAAAATTTTTCTATAGAAAAAATTGTTTAACGAAAATTTTTCTATAGGAAAATATTTTTTACGAAAATTTTTCTATAGAAAAATAGAAAAATAGAAAAATATTTTTAACGAAAATTTTTCAATAGAAAAACTTTTTTAACCAAAATTTTTCTATCGAAACAATTTTTTAAGCAAAATTTTTCTATAGAAACAATTTTGGAAACAAAATTTTTCTATAGAAAAACTATTATAACCAAATTTTTTCTATAGAATAACTATTTTAATCAAAATTTTTCTATAGAAACAATTTTTTAACCAAAATATTTCTTTGGAAAAATTTTTAACCAAAATTTTTCTATTGAAATAATTTTGCAACGAACATTTTTCTATAGAAACAATTTTTTTAACCAAAATTTTTCTATAGAAGAACTTTTGTAACTAAAAATAATTTATGCCTACCTCCCGCTGGCGTCTCATCCTCTATATACACCAAATTCAAACCCAAATCTAAAACATCATGAACTAACGCCTGATAGGACCAGGTGTGATGTAGTGGAGTTGCCAAATCCATATTACGATCTAGCAGTAATAAAACAGGCCTTTGGAAACTAAATACTCCTCCTCCAGCCTGTGTGGCATCCATATGAAACAGATTCGATCGAGCATCCCAAAGATTTTCTCTTAATTTCTTTTCCAATTTACGAGCCACCATCTCGGCAGCACTATGACGGGGACAGCGTATTATCGGCACGTTGCCCAAAGTAACAAAAACAGCAAATAAGGAATCAACTATAGAATCCATAAGAGCTTCCATTTCATCATCGCGAGTATTGGCACGATTAATGGAGTAGTAAGAAAGCTGATCACTTTTCTGGTGTTTCAGGATAAAGAAGTCATCTTCCAGACTAACAAAATTCACATACTGATCGTAGACCCGATGGATATTGGCCACACAGCCGGCCTGTAAGGCGGAGGCGGCTAAGTCTTCAATTTTTTGCCTGGAAATGGGAGCCAAAAAGTTCAAGTGATAGATATCGTAAAGGCCATTGGAAAAATCTTGTTGTATACGATCGAGATTCTCATCAGTGGGCATACAAAAGTAAATGGCAGGAACATCGGGTATAGAGTCGCGGTCCGAGTGCAGTTGGCTGGAATGTAGAAAGGGCTAATAAAATAAATTTATAGAAATTTCTATTTGAAGACTTACACATGCAATGTAACACCCAATTCCCGGAGTTCCTTTATCGAGATTATGGGCGAAATGATATCCTGTCCCACACGGTCATAGATCAAAATCTTCCAGACGGGCTCGGCTGCTAAAACCTTCGGCTGTTGAGCATTCAGATTAAGCATTTGCTTAATGGCATCTAAAATGATGAAATTAAAACCATTTAAAAGTAAATTTATCAAATATATAGATTTTAACACTTTTGGAATTTGATTTGTCACTTTTCATTTTAATTTGTTTTTCTTTTCATGACCGAATTTGTCTCTGCCTGATTTCTCTTACTTATTTGTCTTTCTCTTAGCGTCAACATTTTGTTTATCTTTTCACTTTGCTTTTTCTTTTGGTTCTTCTGTTTTTACTATTTAGAAATATTTAAATTGTTTTAAATTAAACTTTAATGGAATGAAAACATTATTTTTCAACTTTTTTTCTATAGAAAATAAATTAATGCCAACTGTCAAGTACACGTCATATGAATGTTCGAAACACTCAACAGCTGTTTATCTTTTTCGGCTATGTAGAGTGATGCCAGATGGTGTTCCTAGCACAGATGTGTTCCATGAGCATAAGAAATTCGTTAGAATTCAAAAGGTTATATCGAAAAACTTTAACTAGAAAATTATTATAGAAAAATAAAATTTATAGTTAAATTTTCTTTAGACAATTTTATTTTGAAAATTTTTAAAGAAATATTTTTAGAAAAATTTTTACAGATTATTTTTTTAAAGAAAAATTTTTATAGGAAAATTTAAATAGAAAAATTTTAAAAGAAAAATTTTCTATAGAAAAAATTGTATCAAAAAATTTTTATAGAAAATTTTTATAAAAACTTTTTTATATAAATAATTCAATAGAAAAATTTTCTACAGAAAAACAGTTTCGATTGAAAAATTTTTATAGAAAAATTTTGATAGAAACATTTTTATAGAAAAATTTTTAAAGAAAAAATTTTATAATTTTATTGAAAAATTTTTACTAGACAGTTTTTAAAGAAAAATGTTCACCAGAAAATTTTTATAGAAAAATTTTCAATAGAAAATTTTTATAGAAAAATTTTCAACAGAAAATTTTTATAGGAAAATTTTCAATACAAAATTTTTATAAAAAATTTTTCAATAGAAAATTTTTGTAAAGAAATTTTTATTTAAGAAAATTTTTATAAAAAAATTTTTATAAAAAAAATTTTCAATACAAAATTATTACTAAAAAATTTTTGAATAAAAATTTTCACTAAAAAGTTTTTATAGAATAATTATAGAAAAATTCCAATAAAAAATTTTTGTAGAAAAAATTTCAATAGAAAATTTTTATAGAAAATTTTGAATAGAAAATTTGTATAGAAAAAATTTCAATCAAAAATTTTTATAGAAAATTTTTCACTAGAAAATTTTTATAAAAAATTTTTATAGAAAAATTTTCACTTAAAAATTTTTTTGAAAAATTTTCACTTAAAAATTTTTATTGAAAAATTTTCAATAGAAAATTTTTACAGAAAAATTTTTAATAAAAAATTTTTGTAGACAAAATTTTTATAGAAAAAATTTTAATAAGAAATTTTTATAGAAAAATTTTCCCTAGAAAATTTAAATAAAAGTTTTTGATACAAAATTTTATAAACAAAATTGTTTAAAAAAAAAAAATCAATAAAAAATCTTTATAGAAACATTTTCTATAGAAAATCTTTATAGAAAAATTTTCAATAGAAAAATTTTATAGAAAAATTTTCAACAGAAAATTTTTATAGAAAAATTTTCAATAGAAAATTTTTATAGAAAAATTTTCAATAAAACATTTTTCATAATAAAATTTTCGATAAAAATTGTATATAAACAATTTTCAATAAAAAAAATTTTATAGAAATATTTTGACTATAAAATTTTCCAATAGAAAACTTTTCTTTAAAAATTTTTATGATTTTCAATAGCAAAATTTACGATAGAAAATTATCAATAGAAAATATTTAAAAAAAACTTTATAAAAAATTTTTTTAAATACATAATTTTTGTAGAAAAATCTTTATTACAAAATATTTATAGAAAAATTTTCAATCAAAAATTTTAAATAAAAAACATTTTAATTGAAAATTTGTATAGAAAAATTTTCAATAGTAGAAAAATCTTCATAAATTTTTACAGAAAATTTGTGTGGAAAAATTTTCTATAGAAAAATTTTGAACAAAAGATTTTAATAGAAAAAATTTTTAATACAAAATTTTTAAAGAAAATTGTTCAATACAAAATTTTTAAAGAAAAATTTTAAATTTTCAATAGAGAATTTTTCAAAAAAAAGTTTGAATAAAAACATTTTCAATAGAAAATTTTGATTGAAAATATACAGGTATGTGATGGAAAACGATCGTTTTCAAATCGATCGATTTCAGATATATTTTTGAGATAATTTTCGGTTATTTTCCCAAAAAATGCAAACCAAATGAAAGATAAAATATCAGTCAAAAGGATTAAAGTCAAAATTTTCATTTTTTTGGGGGAAATAACCGAAAATTAGCTTAAAAATATGTCTAAAATCGATCGATTTGAAAACGAAAAATGTCCATCACATACCGGATAATTTTTTTATAGAAAAATTTTGAATAGAAAATTTTTATAATAAAATTTTTACAGAAAAAATTTTCAATAGAAAATTTTAAATAGAAAATTTTTATAGAAAATTTTAAATAGAAAATTTTTGTAGAAAATTTAAATAGAAAAAGTTTCATAGTAAAATTTTCAATACAAAATTTTTATAGAAAAATTTTCAATACAAAATTTTTATCGAAAAATATTCAATAACAATTTTTTATAGAAATCGTTTTGTTATAAAAATTTTATATAGGAATATTTCAACAAGAAAATTTTTATAGAAAAATTCTTAATAGAAAATTTTTGTAAAAAATTTTTAATAGAAAATTTTCATAAAAAAATTTTCAATATAAAATTTTTATAGAAAAATTTTCTATAGAGAAATTTTCAATATGAAAATTTTCGGAAGAAAATTTTTTAAAAAATTTTTATTGAAAAATTTTCGGTAGAAAATTTTTATATAAAAACTGAAAAAATTTCACTAGAAAATTTTTATTGGAAAATTTTTATAATAAAATTTTCATTACTATTATTTTTATAGAAAAATTTTCACTAGAAAATTTTTGTAGAAAAATTTTCACTAAAAAATTTTTGTAGAAATATTTTCACTAGAAAATTTTTGTAGAAAAATTTTCACTAGAAAATATTTGTAAAAACATTTTTACAAAAATATTTTTTAATTGATTTTTCAGCAGATCTTCCTCAATTTGTAATATTTGTAATATTTATTTTATATATTTTAAACAAAATTCTTAAAACTTATAATTACTTAATAATTATTCAGAAAAAAATATCAACGATTCCTATCAATCGAGGCACCAACAAATGCCTTTTCTGCAACTACCCCGTTTGAAACCTTTCACAGCACAATGAGCGTCGCAGAAGGACGGATGTATCTGACAGGTAAGACGTTTCTGTCTATTCAAAACAGCTCCTTCGTTGACAGCTAAACTTGCATCATATAATCCTTGTTGCAATCCCTCTAATTGATGTAAGTCTTCCTGGGCTTCCGACGATTTGATATTGGCCAACATTAAGGCAACAAAGCAGACTAAGAAGATACCCAACAATTTCATTTTGAAATTTTTAATTTGTGTTTATGCTCTAAAATATTAAAATGATACTTGATGAATGATCTTTGCGATCGAGATGCGTTTATATTTAATTGAAAAATTATGGGTGGTTTCATTCAATAAAAGGGGGTTTTTTCCTTTCACTTACGAATATAAAGCACACAAAGTATTTATTGAAGAAAGTATCTATTCAATTATTGCACATTTTCTATTGCTAAAAAATAATTTCTAAAAAATAAATTGGGTTTTTCCAATACTTTCTTTGCTCTATGTACTCTAATGATAAGAAAAATCCCCTTTTTATTAAATACCTCCTATTAAATACTCTCTTATGAAATTTTTGATTTAATATAAATACATCTCGATTGGTTAGATTATTTATGTATATATCGCAATCATATTTCAAAGCATAAAATTAACTCGAAAATTGTAAAATGAAATTCTTGGGAACCTTCTTAGTCTGCTTCATTGCTTTAATGTTAGTCAATATCAAATCTTCGGAAGCCCAGGAAGACTTGCATAATTTAGAAGGATTGCAACAAGGATTATACGTTGGAAATATTGCTGGCAACGTGGGAGTTGTTTTAAATAGACAAAAACGTCTTACCTGCCAGATGCATTCTCTCTTCTGCGACACTCACTGCGCATATAAAGGATTCAGACGTGGCAGTTGCAGAAAAGGTGTTTGTTGGTGTCTTTAAAATCATTAAGAATCTTTGATTTTTTGTTTTATATTAAGTTTTTATTATTTTGTAAATTTAAAAAAAAATGTACAGTACAAAAATATAGACAATAAAAATCAGAGACCGAATATTAATACTTTTAAAACAATATTTTCATATTTTAATCCATACAAAAACAATCATTGAAGTTTAAAAAATAATAAAAATCCCTAATGATTTTTAATTGTTCGAAAAATTTTGTATCGTTTTTCAATCCGATGAAAATAAAAAATAAAAAAATCGTTCGGGATATTTATCAGTTCAAAATAATTTTCATCTTTTTTCATCCGATGAAAAAAAAATTTTGATAGAAAATATTCAAATTTTATTTCTGTTATTTCCAGGAAAAATTTTCCTAGTTTCATTCATCATAATGTTTATGTTAATGCATAGATTAGGCAATTCTAAAATCCTTGATGATTAGTCCTTGGAGTAGTATATTCTGTAATGTTGTTTCTATCCATGCTTAAAACTTAAGTCAATGGGTGATGGGTCCAAAGAAACAAGACTCGTTTGTATAGCGGTCCGCTCGATCCGAGACAGACGCTCGTTTGCAGCCGCAACTAATATTTTGAACAGACCCTGCAATTTCGTACTTTACCAAGTACAATTATCTTAGACCCTTGGACCAAATAGGCTGGAATGGCTCTAAGATAACTCCCTGACCTAGAATCCAACACGGGTTGTTTACCGCATCTAAAACTATTTTGTTCAGGTTTCCAAGATGTACCACGAGGAGGTTAGAGTGGAAATTGGATACAGTTCTTACCTGGTAACTGGAGACGCTAGGCAACTGCTGCATCCTCCCATACCCTATGCTCTACTGGGAGTCAAGGATGACAGAAGAAGAAGATTTGTCCTGGTATAAAAAGTCTATAGAACGTTTAAATAACAATAAATACTATTATTGTTGCAAATTTTACGTTGAAATGGTTTTGCGAATCGAAGAAACCACCAATAGTTCCAGTAGGATAATTAGGTTTAACTTCGATGTCCTAAAACATTCCAATTAATTGGAAACATATTCATTGCTGAAAATTTTAAAATTTCAAAAGTATTTTATTTTTTCAAAGTCAAAACAGAAGTTCAAAAATAAAACAATCAATAAAATATTTTTCTGTTCGGATATTTATCGTTAAAGATATTTAAAATATTCATCATGAGGGATATTTATATTTCAAATATAAATCCCTCTTTTTTATTCATCGATCGAAATGAAAATAAATTTTCATCGATTTAAAAAATAAAACAATATTCTGTAGTTTGATTACAAGGTTTACATGGGGGTCCAGCCAGCCAGACGGACGGACGGCTGGACATCGCTAAATCGACTCAGGAAGTGCCTATTGGTATACTAAAAGATGGGTCTAAAACAAATATTTCTATGCGTTACATACATCAGCACAAACTTATAATACCCTTTCCACCTATGGTGGTGAAGGGTATAAAAACTGTAATACAAATTATTTAATAACAAATAAAAAATATAATCATTCCTCTCAAGGAATATCAATAATCCCCTCATTAACAATCAAATTTTCCAATGTAGAATAAGTCGGTTATGCCCGACTATATGATAACCTTCATATATGGACAAATTGTCAACAAATTTAGCAGTTTTTCTTATTTTTATTATTTTCGAATCGGGTTTGATATAAAAACTCAATGTGTTCTTTTTATAATAAAATTATCGATTCGATTTGGTCCCAAATTTATTAGGATAACACAGTACATCACGAAAATATATAACCACTACGTGATAAAATACCAGTTTTGCCTCAAGTCATGCGCTTTTTATGAACCCTTAAACATCTTTGCAAAAAAGTAATATTCTTTTAGGCTATCTATCAAACCGTTCGGAATTTGCCAACATATAAAATCAAAAAAATTTCATTTTGAAAATAAAAAACGCAAAAAATATATTTTTTTACCTTTTTCCCTGTTCAAAACCGTTTAAAACGTAAGAAAACAATAACATAACTACAACAAGTAAGAAAGTGCTATAGTCGGTCAAGTCCGACCATACGATACCCATCACCACTAAGGTCAAAGGTGTTCTTTTTCCTGTATAAAGACAAATATTTGCTAAATTTTGCCATCATACAAACATATTCTCAAAACTTATAAATTTAAGATGTTTCCGACATTTGGACTTATATGAGAGCTAGGGTCAAATATGGACCGATTATCTCGAAACTTAGCAAATTGATTACAGATGTTACAAAAGTTATGTATGCAAAAAATAAACTTTAAATTCTCATTATCTTCGGATTTACGATCGTTTAAGTGAATTTTGTCTCATTTAGTGCGTTTTGAGAAAAGAGTTTGTATGGGAGCTATGGTCAAATGTGGACCGATTTCAACGAAATTGAGTACAGTAATTTGAGTTTACATAAGCAATATTTGCTTTAAATTTCATGAAAAAATATTGACTTTTGTGGCCAATATATCAATTCCGGGAAGTGGGACCTATGGGAGGTACCATAAATAATGGACCGATTTTGACGAATTTCAATAGCCATGGTCCCATTATCAAAAAAATTATCTGTGCCAAATTTCATCAAATTATCTTCAGAATTGCGACCTGTAGTTTGATTACAAGGGGGTCCAGCCAGACGGACGGACGGACATCGCTAAATCGGCTCAGAAAGTTATTCTAAGCCTATTGGTATACTAAAAGGTGGGTCTAAGACAAATATTTCTTTGCGTTACATACATCAGCACAAACTTATAATACCCTTTCCACCCATGGTGGTGAAGGTTATTAATATAGTGGTGCTCAATTGTAACGCAAAAAGTTTTATTTTGTGTAGTAGTGTAATTTTACAATTCATTTATGAATTAGGGGGTAAATATTTATTGTTATTTTTTAACAAAATTATTAAAACTATCGTTCAACTTATATTAATTTCGAAAACTTTTAATATCACAAAATAACTAAAATTAACGATTAAGACAGATACAAATGCTTCGTCTGCAAGCGCCACGTTTGTATCCTTTCGCCTTGCAATGAAGATCACAGAGGGAGAGATGTAACGAGCAGGTAAGACGTTTCTGTCTATTCAAAACAGCTCCCTCAGGGGCAGCAATACTTCCATCGTATAAACCTTGTTGTAAAACATTTAACGAATGTTCATCCTCTTGGGCTTCCGAGGATTTTATATTGACCAATATTAGGAAAGCAAAGCAGATTAGGAAGAATCCCAACAATTTCATTTTAAAATGTGTTTATTATTTTGGTTTATTAAAAATTGAAAATAAAACTCAGTGAATGTTTTATAAGATCGAGTTTTATTTATATAGAAATTGAAAAATTCGCTTGTGGTTCTATAAAATAAAGGGGGATTTTTCTTATCAATCTGTTTTGGGGGGCTTTGTTAAGACACTAAGTGAAGAAGTTTGGATTTTCCCAAAAGATAATTTAATTATAACTAATTAAATTCTTTAGATTTATTCTCATTAAATTAGGACTAGGTAAGATCTTAGTTAAAATAGGAACAAACTTTTATATTGAAAATTTTATTCTATAAAAAAATTTTCAATATGAAATTTTTTCTATAGAAAAATTTTAAATATGAATTTTTTTGTATAGAAGAATTTCCAACATGAAATTTTTGCTATAGAAAAATTAACAATATAAAATTTTTCAATATAAAAATTTTTAATATGAAATTTTTTATATAGAAAAATTTTTGTTATGAAATTTTTCCTTTAGAACATTTCCTTTAGAAACATATGAAATTTTTTCTCTAGAAACATTTTGAATATGATTTTTTTTTCTCTAGGAACAATATAAATTATTTCTATAGAAAATTGTTTTTCTAATAAAATTTTTTCTATAGAAATTTTTCAATATAAAATTTTTTCTATAGAAAAATTTTCATTATGAAATTTTTTATTAAGAAAAATTTTCGATATGAAATTTTTTCCTTGGGAAATTTTCAATATGAATTTTTTTTTTTGTTAGAAAAATTTTCATTTAGAAATTTTTCTATAGAAAAATTTTCATTATGAAATTTTTTTTTATAGAAACATTTTCAATATAAATTTATTCAATAGAAATTTTTTTCTAATAAAATTGTATCTATAGAAAAATTTTCAATATAAAATTTTTTCTATTGAAAAATTTTCAAAATTAAATTTTTTTCTATAAAAAATGTTCATTTAGAAATATCTATAGAAAAATGTTCATTTAGAAATTTTTCTGTAGAAAAAAATTTCATTATGAAATTTTTTTATAGAATAATTTTAATTATGAAATTTTTTTTTAGAAAAATTTTCAATATGAAATTTTTTCTATAGAAAATTTTCATTTAGAAATTTTTCTATAGAAAAATTTTCAGTATGAAAAAAATTTCATATTTTCTATGAGAAATTTCTTCTATTGAAAAATTGTAATTAAAAAAAATTTTGGACAGAAAAATTTTAAACTAAAATATTTTTGATAAAATAATTTTAAATCGATATTTTTCTATAGAAATATTTTAAATAACAAAATTGTCGGGATGTAAATATTATTCAAAATGAATGGCTATTCGCATTTGATCCCAAATCTGTTACATTTATTTATTAATGTAACAGACCAATTTATTGATAAAAAGCCAAAAAAATGTTTGCGGAGAAACCAAAGTCCTCGACGCGTTTCGATGGTTGGTTAGGCCATCTCTTCAGGAGGATTATCCCTAATTTGAAACATTTTAAATCAAAAAATTTTTGATAGAAAATATAAATGAAAAAATATTTTCTACTAGAAATATCTTTTATATTAAAAACTTTAAAACAAACAATTTTCAATAGAAAATTTAAAATTAAAATTAAAATATTTTCTATAAAAAGAATTAAATTTAAAAAATTTTCGAAAGAAAAATTCTAAATTAAAAATTTTTCTATCGAAAATTTTTTGATTTAATATTTTTTATAGAAAATTTTTTAACTTAAAATAAAAAAATTTTCTATAGAAAAATTTTACATCAAAAAATTTTAAATTGAAAATTTTGAAATAAAACAGATTCTCAAAATTGATTTCTTATAGACAAAACTTTTTATAAAAAAATTTAAAATTAAGAAATTTTTCAATGAAATTTTTTAAATTGAAAAATTCTCTTAAGAAACATTTTAAACCGTAAAATTTTCTTAAGAAAAGTTTTGAATTAGAAATTTTCTATAGAAAATTAGTCGAAAAAAATAAATTTAAAATTTTGTGAAACCTTCTGAAGAAAAATTGTAAATTGAAAAATTTTCCTCAGAAAAACTTCAGATCAAAAAATTTGCTGTAGAAAAATCTTACTTCAAAAAGTTTTTATATTAAAAAATTTTCAATACAAAAATTTTATATCTCTAAAATTTTTTATAAAAAACCTAAATCGTAAAATTCTTATATTAAAAATTTGCAATACAAAAATTTTATATCTATTTAAATTAAATCTTTAAACCAAAAACTTTTAATAGAGAAATTTCTATACAAAAAGTTCAATAGAGAAATTGTTGATAAAAAAATTTGAAATCGCAAAATTTTGTATGAAAATTCTTTTCTTAAATTTTCTATATTAGATTTTTAAAAATTACCTTTTTACTATTAGTATGCAGTAATTCACTTTTTAACATTTTGCACTTGAAAACACCGAAAATACTAATAACAAGTAAGAAAGTGCTATAGTTGGTCAAGCCCGACCATACGATACCCTTTAACACTAAGATCAAAGGTGTTCTTTTTCCTGTATAAAGACAAATATTTGCAAAATTTTGCCATTATACAAACATTTTTTTAAAACTTATATATTTAAGCTGTTTCCATCATTTGGACTTATATGAGAGCTAGGGTCAAATGTGAACCGATTATCTTGAAATTTGACAAATTGATTACGCAAAAAATAATCTCAAAATTCTCATTATCTTCAGATTTATGAGCATTTTAGTGATTTTTGTCTCATTTAGTGCGTTTTGACACATAAGTTTGTATGGGAGCTATGGTCAAATGACCGATTTCAACCAAATTTGGTACAGTGATTTTGGTTTATATAAGCAGTATATCTTTTAAATTTTATGAAAAAATATTGATATTTGTGGCCATAAATAATGGACCGATTTTGACGAATTTCAATAGCCATGGTCCCATCAAATTACCTTTAGAACTACGACCTGTACTTTGATTACATGGTTTACATGGGGGTCCAGCCAGCCGTGCAGACGGACGGACGGACTGACATCGCTTAATTGACTCTGAAAGTGATTCTAAGACTATTGGTATACTAAAAGGTGGGTCTAAGACAAATATTTCTATGGGTTACATACATCAGCACAAACTTATAATATCATTAATATTCTATACCTAAAATTTGTAAAGAACTTATTAGGAAGTCGTAAAAATATCTATTACACCCTTTTACAAATAACAAAAATCCCCTATCATATAAAGAAAATCTAAAAAACTTTTAAACAATTAAATTTTTATATAAAAAGACTACGGTCCCAAAAGATCAGTCAAAACAGTTTACAGATCTTGTTTGAAACCAGGTACTAAATTCAAAATTTCAGTATGAAATTAAAGGGATTTTCATTCCTTTGCTTTGCTATCGTAATGTTGGCGCTTATAAGATCCTCAGAAGCCCAAGAAGGAGATAAACCTATTTTTATGAGCAGTGACGTAGAATTGAACAAAGAAGGGGAATTGGTTGTGAAGAAAGTGGAAAAATCGGCTGAGAATAAAGAAGCAGAATTGCCTGTAAACAAGGAAGGAAAACTAACTTTAAATAGACAAAAACGACAATTAAGCTGTTCCATAAATCCCAGTTTATGTAACGCACATTGTCGAGTAAAAGGATTCAAGCGAGGCATCTGCAGCAAAAAAAGAATTTGTGTATGTCGTCGTTAAATATGACAAAAATATTATAAATTGAATAATTTTTATTTAACAAAATGGATTAAAGTATTAACAAATTAAAATGTATTTTTTAAATTTATAATAAACGTTTTTGAGATACACTCCGGTTCATTTATTTAAATTCCATATTCTGAAGCCTATATCTTTTGCAATTTTTATTCGATTACAGAATTTAAAGTTAGAAGTGAAAGCTAGACATCTTGAGATTTATTATTATGATTAATTTATTATTATGATTAATTTATAATAAAAAGTTCAAAAATACTAGTTCAGCAACGCAGAACGGGTTCTGATAATTCAATTATACGTAATTCTAAAAAATAAACAAAAAATATCTATATTAACTGTGAAGTGTCGCAATATATAAAAGCCTATTCTATGAAACGTGATCTTTATTCTTTAAAAAAAAGGGGATCTTTTTAAAAGAACAAAGATCACGTTTCCTAGAATAGACTTTTATATATTTTTTTATATTCTATAAAAATCACCCACGGCAATGATAAGGTTCTCATGTTCCGGTATAAATGAATCAGTAAAAAATTTAATGAATTATTTTGAAAAATACCACCATGAAGTTTATTTGGATTTTAGCTTTCTGTCTAATTGTTGTATCGGCAACTCAAGCTGTTGTATTGGCAGATCTAAATTTGGAACCGAGCGAAGCCGCTTTAAGATCAAAACGTTTTACTTGTAACGGTTACGCCTGCAAAGCGAATTGTATTCTACAGGGCTACAAAAGTGGATCGTGTGCTCGTGTTAATATGTGCAAATGTAATCGATGAATAAAAGTGAAATAAAATTATAGAAATTTTTTTTATATAAAAAAAATGTATGGAAATTTTTTACTATCAAAAAAATTATAGAAAATTTGTTTATATAAAACCAATTTTATAGAATATTTTTTACTTCTATACAAAAAATTTCATATTGAAAATATTTCTATAGAAACAATTTTATATTGAATTTTTTTTAGAAAAAATTTCATATTGAAAATTTTTCTTTAGAAAAAATTTCATATCAAAAATTTTTCTTTAAAAAAATTCCATATTAAAAATTTTTCTTTAGAAAAATTCCATATTAAAAATTCCATAAAATTCCATTATTATAATGAAAATTTTTCTATAGAAAAAATTTCATAATGAAAATTTTTCTATAGAAAAAATTTCATAATGAAAATTTTTCTATAGAAAAAATTTCATAATGAAAATTTTTCTATAGAAAAAATTTCATAATGAAAATTTTTCTATAGAAAAAATTTCATAATGAAAATTTTTCTATAGAAAAAATTTCATAATGAAAATTTTTCTATAGAAAAAATTTCATATTGAAAATTTTTCTATAGAAAAAATTTCATAATGAAAATTTTTCTATAGAAAAAATTTCATAATGAAAATTTTTCTATAGAAAAAATTTCATAATGAAAATTTTTCTATAGAAAAAATTTCATAATGAAAATTTTTCTATAGAAAAAATTTCATAATGAAAATTTTTCTATAGAAAAAATTTCATATTGAAAATTTTTCTATTGAAAAAATTTCATGTTTAAAATTTTTCTACAGAAAAAATTTCATATTTAAAATTTTTCTATAGAAAAAATTTCATATTGAAAATTTTTCTATAGAAAAAATTTCATATTGAAAATTTTTCTATAGAAAAAATTTCATATTGAAAATTTTTCTATAGAAAAAATTTCATATTGAAAATTTTTCTATAGAAAAAATTTCATATTGAAAATTTTTCTATAGAAAAAATTTCATAATGAAAATTTTTCTATAAAAAAAAATTTCATATTGAAAATTTTTCTATAGAAAAAATTTCATATTCAAAATTTTTCTATAGAAAAAATTTCATATTCAAAATTTTTCTATTGAAAAATTTTTCTATAGAAAAAATTTCATATTGAAAATTTTTCTATAGAAAAAATTTCATAATGAAAATTTTTCTATAGAAAAAATTTCATAATGAAAATTTTTCTATAGAAAAAATTTCATAATGAAAATTTTTCTATAGAAAAAATTTCATAATGAAAATTTTTCTATAGAAAAAATTTCATAACGAAAATTTTTCTATAGAAAAAATTTCATAATGAAAATTTTTCTATAGAAAAAATTTCATATTGAAAATTTTTCTATAGAAAAAATTTCATATTGAAAATTTTTCTATAGAAAAAATTTCATAATGAAAATTTTTCTATAAAAAAAATTTCATAATGAAAATTTTTCTATAGAAAAAATTTCATAATGAAAATTTTTCTATAGAAAAAATTTCATAATGAAAATTTTTCTATAGAAAAAATTTCATAATGAAAATTTTTCTATAGAAAAAATTTCATAATGAAAATTTTTCTATAGAAAAAATTTCATAATGAAAATTTTTCTATAGAAAAAATTTCATAATGAAAATTTTTCTATAGAAAAAATTTCATAATGAAAATTTTTCTATAGAAAAAATTTCATAATGAAAATTTTTCTATAGAAAAAATTTCATAATGAAAATTTTTCTAAAGAAAAAATTTCATAATGAAAATTTTTCTATAGAAAAAATTTCATAATGAAAATTTTTCTATAGAAAAAATTTCATAATGAAAATTTTTCTATAGAAAAAATTTCATAATGAAAATTTTTCTATAGAAAAAATTTCACAATGAAAATTTTTCTATAGAAAAAATTTCATAATGAAAATTTTTCTATAGAAAAAATTTCATAATGAAAATTTTTCTATAGAAAAAATTTCATAATGGAAATTTTTCTATAGAAAAAATTTCATAATGAAAATTTTTCTATAGAAAAAATTTCATATTGAAAATTTTGCTATAGAAAAAATTTCATATTGAAAATTTTGCTATAGAAACAATTTCATATTGAAAATTTTTCTATAGAAACAATTTCATATTGAAAATTTTTCTATAGAAAAAATTTCATATTGAAAATTTTTCTATAGAAAAAATTTCATATTGAAAATTTTTCTATAGACAAAATTTCATATTGAAAATTTTTCTATAGAAAAAATTTCATATTGAAAATTTTTCTATAGAAAAAATTTCATATTGAAAATTTTTCTATTGAAAAAATTTCATGTTTAAAATTTTTCTACAGAAAAAATTTCATATTTAAAATTTTTCTATAGAAAAAATTTCATATTGAAAATTTTTCTATAGAAAAAATTTCATATTGAAAATTTTTCTATAGAAAAAATTTCATATTGAAAATTTTTCTATAGAAAAAATTTCATATTGAAAATTTTTCTATAGAAAAAATTTCATAATGAAAATTTTTCTATAAAAAAAAATTTCATATTGAAAATTTTTCTATAGAAAAAATTTCATATTCAAAATTTTTCTATAGAAAAAATTTCATATTCAAAATTTTTCTATTGAAAAAATTTCATATTCAAAATTTTTCTATAGAAAAAATTTGATATTGAAAATTTTTCTATAGAAAAAATTTCATATTGAAAATTTTTCTATAGAAAAAATTTCATATTGAAAATTTTTCTATAGAAAAAATTTCATAATGAAAATTTTTCTATAAAAAAAAATTTCATATTGAAAATTTTTCTATAGAAAAAATTTCGTATTAAAAATTTTTCTATAGAAAAAATTTCATATTCAAAATTTTTCTATTGAAAAAATTTTATATTGAAAATTTTTCTTTAGAAAAAATTTTATATTGACAATTTCTCTTTAGAAAAAATTTCATATTAAACATTTTTCTATAGAAAAAAGAAAAAAATTTTAGTATGAAATATTTTTTATAGAAAAATTTTTTATTATAAAATGTTTTCTGTAGAAAAATTTTCATTATGAAATTTTTTTCTAGAAAAATTTTCATTATGAAATTTTTTCTATACGAAAATTTTCATTATGAAATTTTTTCTATAGAAAAATTTTCATTATGAATTTTTTTCTGTAGAAAAATCTGTATTATGAAATTTTTTCTATAGAAAAATTATCAGTATTAAATTTTTTCTATAGAAAAATTTTCATTGTGAAATTTGCCTGAAATTTTTTCATGCAAAAAAATTTTCATTTTTTTTTCTATAGAAAAATTTTTATTATGAAATTTTTTCTATAGAAAAATTTTCATTGTGAAATTTGTATGAAATTTTTTCATTAGAAAAATTTTCATTATGAAATTTTTTCTATAGAAGAATTTTCATCATGAGATTGTTTCCTTAGAAAACTTTTCATTATGAAATTTTTTCTATAGAAAAATTTTCGTTATATAATTTTTTCTATAGAAAAATTTTCGTTATGAAATTTTTTCTATAGAAAACTTTTCATTATGAATATTTTTTCTATAGACAAATTTTCGTTCTAAAATTTTTTCTGTAGAAAATGTTCATTATGAAAAATTTCATATGTAAAATTTTGCTAAAGAAAAAATTTTGTATCAAACATATTTTTACAAAAAAAAATTGAAAATATTTTTGTATATTTTTTTGAGTGTATTTTTCTCTGGGTATTTTCTGACATTTCTTTTTGCTTGTCATTTCATGTCTAGCTGTGTTCAGTAAACATAACCAATGGCTGTCAAAGGCAGCCAACAAAAGTAACAACAACGATTTGTTATTTTTCAAAATAAACAAAGACTTCGAAATTCGAACTGCAAAAACAAAAAGTATGAACAAAATTTGACAACTGGATTTTCTACTCTCACAAATCAGTCGTTTACAATATGGCGGTCTGATAGGTTGTGCACGGAGTTTCATAAAAAAATAAATTAAAGTGGAAAATTGAAATAAATGAATCTATAAATTTTTATACACAAATTAAAGAAATATAAAACGTAAAAGCAACAAAGTCTTTTGCATGTTTCGAAAGAGTTAAAAAGGTTATCATTTGTCAAACAAGAGAATGATTAAATTTTTGTGGAATAAAGAAAAATTAGCATTAGAATAAAATTCTAATGTCTGGCTTTTGTGTCTATTAAAGAAGGCGAAAAAAGTCGATTGCCCTTTAAGTTTATCGCTTCCACAAAAGTAAAATAAATAACAAATGAAAAAGTAAATCAACTAAAATCGTTCGTTCGTTTGTGATTTCGAAAATTTGAGATTTGGAATTAGAATTTTCAAGGTGAAGTGTTTCACGTTTATTTTTTCAGTTCTATTTTCGAGTTTGCGTTTGGCACAACCCAAAACGTGTTAAATTTTATAAACGAATTCTAATTTTTAAATGTAAAAAATCTGACTGCGGTTATTGTCAGTTTTTGCTTCATTTGTTATCGCCCGCCCGTCTGGATTATTTGGGAGAATCAATATTTCTTTTGATTTTCTTTTTGTTGTATTGACAAAAAATGCTTTTGACAAAATGTTTTCATGACACCACAGACATTCTTCAATTGAAATCATCAGCTTCATCGCCCTCATCATCTTCTTCATCATCACTATCCGCCTCCTGCTCCTCCTCAATCGGCAGCCACACATCATCATCATCATTTTCTGCTCCATTGCCCTTAAAAACCTCAACCTTAAGAGCAGCCGCTCCAACGATAACTACAACAAACACACGGATTAAATCTCGTATAACAACAAGAAAAAGTCTGGATATTTTCTTTTGTTATTTTGTAAGAAATGCCGGCATTAAATGTCGCAATTCTTTAAAAATTCGTCTGCGTGTAAAATACAATTTATTTTTATTCCTTTTGCTGAATTTATTGCTCAAGACTTGTTGCGGTCAATTACTTATAAATGTACAAAATCAGGTAAGTTTCCTTCGGTTTGATTCTAATAGATTTTTTTTGTTCAAAAAGATATAAAATCATTGTTTTGATTTTTTCTATGTGACATATCAGGAATGGAAAATTGTTTTTTTTTAATTTGTTACCAACATCGAAAACAAAATTTACTTTTTGGATTATTATGAAACCATTTTTATAGCCACCATCAAAAATAGTGGTGGGGGGTACCTATATTGAGATTGTCATTCCATTTGTGATTTCCTTAATATTGGCTCAAAAACCAAAATTGTTTTATATTTTGAATCCTTAAAGAACTCTAAGACGATTTAGCGATGTCCGTCTGTCCATTCGCCTGTCTGTCCGTATGTTTGTATATATGTCTGCCTGTTTATCTGTCTGGAAACAAGTCTAGTTCAACTGAACTGCACCGATTTTTTTGAAATGTTTTTTCCTGTTAGGGGCTTTTGTTTGATAGGTTTTTTTATGGGTAGGAAGCTTTTGGTTTGGGTAACAATACAATATGTATATCATGTAAAAGTACTTCGAAATATCTTTCAGCAGAGATATCTCAATCGGCTTTTAAGGAGTTATAAAAAAAATGTTAAATTTTACCCTTGGATTTTGTACAAAAATGTCCATATCTCAAAAACTGATCTATATGAATATACCAAACATATTTATATACACATAAGTAGCCAACCTTTTAAGCTTTAACTTGATACTAATAGTCAGCCAAAATCTTTAAAGATAACAGAGATATTGAGGCTTAAATTTGATTTTTTTTATTTTTCAGTTCCAAAGTCTAGTTTAATTGAACTGCAACGATTTTAATTTTGTATGGCTATAAAAAACTTTTAATTTTAAGAATAGCAGTGTAAAAATTTTTGGCAAGCAATTTTTTGAAATCATGTTTTAATATGCATTTTTATTTAACATTAATTTTTAATGTCGAAATAAAAATGGAAAAAATAGAAATGAAAATGTAGAAAGCGCCTCGATATCTCTTGTACGTTTAAAGATATTGGTTTGCTATTAGAACCATATGAAAGCTTAAAAGGTTGACTACTTACCTGTATATACCATTGGTTTATGTCATATCGATTAGTTTTCGAGATATGGGCATTTTTATACAAAAACCTAGGCTAAAATTTAAAATTTCTGTTAATAATTCCTAAATCTGCTACCGGAAACCTCTATAATTCCACAAAGGCCAGTTAATAATTTTAAAATATGTCAGCTATGGCCACTAAATATTGCAAAAATAAGCTTTATACAAATTTTAGCCAGTGTATAAAATTTTTTGTATTTACAATCAAAAAGATTTTGAGGCACATACTTTATATAAAGATTGCACCTACGAAGTTAAGTTAAGACCAGATTTCATATACGGTGGATGAATTTGGAACTTCTAATAAAATATAGGAACCTGCCGTATGACTATCAATGTGCTTTGCCGAACTATTTACTAAGATATCGATCCAAAACTGTCGACATGAAGTTATTTTTAGCTATAATTCTTAAAATTTTGTATATGTATTCGCTAATTCTCCAATTGAAAATATGTGCAAAACATGATACAAAAAGAAAAATTCAAATTCTTAAATTGTACCAAATAAGTCGCAGTAGTACCGCTGTATCAATTAGGCTTAAAATGTACCAAGTTTGTCATCCCTGTGAGAGGTACTCTAAAATATTTTTTCTCAGGTGTTGCCACATGTTTTAAAAGTTTCCCTTTTTTATAGATATATTTTGTTATATATACAAAAACTTAAAAATGTTCACAAAAGTTTGTCAAATTTTAATCAATGCTGTACGTAGGGTGAACGTAGTGCCGACTTAAAATTTGGATTAAAATCATATCAGATTCAGATCCTCATTACCTACAAATATAATACAAAATTTTCTTCTAATATAAAACTTCTTAGTAAAAAGTTTCGCTGATTGCAATTTTTACAATCAGTGAAAAATATTTTACTTTGGAAATTTCTGAACACAAAACGGTTTGAGATTTTTTAAAACATTTAGGGAAACTTTATTGAAAGCAACTGGGGATTAAACTATTGAAATTAGAATTACGATTTATTTTATTCTAATAAAAAATCGATAATAGCCACATTCATAACTTTTATTTGTTTTTTTTAAATCACACCCAATAATAATTGTAATCCACAAATGAAATCACAGGTTTGCTATGTTTATTTTATTGATTTGACGACAAAATGTTTAATTTAATGATACCTATATCGTGACATGTTTTTCAAATATTATATTAGCAATAAACAAAAATTTTGTATAAAACACTTCACAAATAAAAGCAGTACATACATATTTTTTAATGGATAACACGCAATTCGCCAAGTCAACGTATGAGTAATATTAATAATAATTAATATCACTCATACGGTGACATGATTATTACGTGAACTGAATTTTAATAGGCATTCCAAATGTTGTACCTATTCGTTTTTAAAAATACTTAAACAAAAATGTTTATAAATTTCCTATTAAAACATGAAATATTCTTTAAATTTCCTTTAAAACTAGGAAATTTTTCAAAAATTTTCTTTTTTTATAGGAAATTTTTCAAAAATTTCCTGTTTTTATACAAAATTTTTGAAAAATTTCCTATAAAAATAGGAAATTTTTCAAAAATTTCCTATTTTTATATGAAATTTTTCAAAAATTTCCTATTTCTATAGGAAATTTTTCAAAATAGAAAATAAATAGGAAATTTTTGAAAAATTTCCTATAAAAATAGGAAATTTTTAAAAAATTTGCTATAAAAATAGGGAATTTTTTAAAAAATTTCCTATAAAAATAGGGAATTTTTGAAAAATTTCCTATAAAAATAGGAAATTTTTGAAAAATTTCCTATAAAAATAGGAAATTTTTGAAAAATTTCCTATAAAAATAGGAAATTTTTGAAAAATTTCCTATAAAAATAGGAAATTTTTGAAAAATTTCCTATAAAAATAGGAAATTTTTGAAAAATTTCCTATAAAAATAGGAAATTTTTGAAAAATTTCCTATAAAAATAGGAAATTTTTGAAAAATTTCCTATAAAAATAGGAAATTTTTGAAAAATTTCCTATAAAAATAGGAAATTTTTGAAAAATTTCCTATAAAAATAGGAAATTTTTGAAAAATTTCCTATAAAAATAGGAAATTTTTGAAAAATTTCCTATAAAAATAGGAAATTTTTGAAAAATTTCCTATAAAAATAGGAAATTTTTGAAAAATTTCCTATAAAAATAGGAAATTTTTGAAAAATTTCCTATAAAAATAGGAAATTTTTGAAAAATTTCCTATAAAAATAGGAAATTTTTGAAAAATTTCCTATAAAAATAGGAAATTTTTGAAAAATTTCCTATAAAAATAGGAAATTTTTGAAAAATTTCCTATAAAAATAGGAAATTTTTGAAAAATTTCCTATAAATATAGGAAATTTTTGAAAAATTTCCTATAAAAATAGGAAATTTTTGAAAAATTTCCTATAAAAAGAGGAAATTTTTGAAAAATTTCCTATAAAAATAGGAAATTTTTGAAAAATTTCCTATAAAAATAGGAAATTTTTGAAAAATTTCCTATAAAAATAGGACATTTTTGAAAAATTTCCTATAAAAATAGGAAATTTTTGAAAAATTTCCTATAAAAATAGGAAATTTTTGAAAAATTCCCTATATAAAAATGGGAAATTTTTGAAAAATTTCCTATAAAAATAGGAAATTTTTGAAAAATTTCCTATAAAAATAGGAAATTTTTGAAAAATTTCCTATAAAAATAGGAAAATTTTTGAAAAATTTCCTATTAAAATAGGAAATTTTTGAAAAATTTCCTATAAAAATAGGAAATTTTTGAAAAATTCCCTATATAAAAATAGGAAATTTTTGAAAAATTCCCTATATAAAAATAAAAAATTTTTGAAAAATTCCCTATATAAAAATAGGAAATTTTTGAAAAATTCCCTATATAAAAATAGGAAATTTTTGAAAAATTCCCTATATAAAAATAGGAAATTTTTGAAAAATTCCCTATATAAAAATAGGAAATTTTTGAAAAATTCCCTATATAAAAATAGGAAATTTTTGAAAAATTCCCTATATAAAAATAGGAAATTTTTGAAAAATTCCCTATATAAAAATAGGAAATTTTTGAAAAATTCCTTATATAAAAATAGGAAATTTTTGAAAAATTCCCTATATAAAAATGGAAAATTTTTGAAAAATTTCCTATATAAAAATAGGAAATTTTTGAAAAATTCCCTTTATAAAAAGAGGAAATTTTTGAAAAATTTCCTTTAAAAATAGTATAATTGGAATAATAAACTTAATTCTTAAATCACTCAATTTTATAAAAAATTATCTAATTATAAAGACACAATAAAATCTACGCACATGTTTAAGTTATAAATTCTTGTATATAAAATCTCTAGAGCATATAAGGGCAAAAAAGTCCTTGAACTTGTACTTGAGCTGTATGCAAACAACATCCCCATTGAGGTTTATATATATTTATAGTACACATGGAACATATAAATAGTTAAATCAACAACAACAGCAGTTCCAACAAAAAAACTAAGAATATAAACATAACCTAACCTATATCAAAAATGTTAATTTCCCATTCATTCATGAACCAGCACCAACACAAACACTCGACTCACTACCAACACACACAAAACTACTTTAATAAAGTTTTCTAGTTTATTTTCATATCTAAACTCTTCCTCCTTCTTCTTTGACTTCCAACTTAGTTACTTGGTTTGTTTGCAGTTCAAGCGTTATTCTAGTTGGGGTAAACTTTTTATAAATTTTCATTTTTTGTTCACAGTTTGAACAAAAGAAGTGTATTTGCATACACATATTTCACCTTTAGCCATTTTTATGTTTAAATATTTACGTATGAGACTAACAATATACTCATATGGTGCATGCACGAGCTGAATGCGTGAGCATTTGTTCCTGGAAGTTCAAAATTAATGGACCCTGTACAAAATTAGAAAAATTATTGGTCTGAACAATTGATTACTGTTGGAGGTAGATAAGACGATGTTTTTGTTAACTTTAGAGTTAACTGTCCGCCGGCTACCAACTCGGTTGCTAGTGGACTATCGACAGCTGGTTGATGGATATAGTGACTTCTATTAAAGAATATAAATCTATAATGAAAATACACATCGTAGATCCATTATTTCTAACATGTTCATTCTTAGCCGACGTTTTTTCCTTTTAACTGTTGGGATTGTTGGTTTGAAACTGCGTTGTTTAAGTTTTTTCTAAAAGTCATGCTAAATTTTAATAAACATTTCAATTTACTCTTGTTTATTTGCCCTTAATAATGGGAATTTTGTGCAATGAAGAATATAAAAAATTGTAGCAACTGCATGTTCTTTTAATTGAAAAATGTGAACGAAAGAAATAATTTACAATCAATAATGATGTTGGCATTAACATTTGGTAGCAGAATAACTAATTTTCTAGTAATGGAAAATATTTTAACAATTTTATAGTCTTAAACCGTTTATTTTAAAATAAAATTTTAAAGGAAACTTTTTGATTTTTTTTTTTTGTAATTTTACAGGAAATTTTTAAAAAATTTCTTAATTTTATAAGAAATTTTATGGGAAATTTTTCAAAAATTTCTTATTTTTATAGGAAATTTTTCAAAAATTTGTTATTGTATAAGAAATTTTTCAAAAATTTGTTATTTTTATAGGAAGTTTTTAATTTTTAATTTTTTGGGAAATTTTTTAAAAATTAATTTTTTTCATAGCAAATTTTTCAAAAATTTCTTATTTTATCGGAATTTTTTTTAAAAATTATAAAAATATAATTTTTTAAAGATGTTTTATTTCTTTTTTGGAAAATTTTCAAAATTTTCTTATTTTTATAGGAAATTTTTTAAAAAATTTTAATTTTTTTAATGAAATTTTTCAAAAATTTATTTATCTTATAGGAAATTTTTGAAAAATTTTCTATTTTTATAGGAAATTTTTTAAAAAATGTTAATTTTTTTTAGTAAAATTTTTCAAAAATTTTTGTATTTTATAGAAAATTTTTAAAATTTTTTTACTTTTATAGAAAATTTTTCAAAAATTTTCTATTTTTTATAGGAAATTTTTCAAAAATTTTCTATTTTTATAGGAAATTTTTCAAAAATTTTCTATTTTTATAGGAAATTTTTCTATTTTTATAGGAAATTTTTCAAAAATTTTCTATTTTTATAGGAAATTTTTCAAAAATTTTATATTTTTATAGGAAATTTTTCAAAAATTTTATATTTTTATAGGAAATTTTTCAAAAATTTTATATTTTTATAGGAAATTTTTCAAAATTTTTCTATTTTTATAGGAAATTTTTCAAAATTTTTCTATTTTTATAGGAAATTTTTCAAAAATTTTCTATTTTTATAGGAAATTTTTCAAAAATTTTCTATTTTTATAGGAAATTTTTCAAAAATTTTCTATTTTTATAGGAAATTTTTCAAAAATTTTCTATTTTTATAGGAAATTTTTCAAAAATTTTCTATTTTTATAGGAAATTTTTCAAAAATTTTCTATTTTTATAGGAAATTTTTCAAAAATTTTCTATTTTTATAGGAAATTTTTTAAAAATTTTCTATTTTTATAGGAAATTTTTTAAAAATTTTCTATTTTTATAGGAAATTTTTCAAAAATTTTCTATTTTTATAGGAAATTTTTCAAAAATTTTCTATTTTTATAGGAAATTTTTCAAAAATTTTCTATTTTTATAGGAAATTTTTCAAAAATTTTCTATTTTTATAGGAAATTTTTCAAAAATTTTCTATTTTTATAGAAAATTTTTCAAAAATTTTCTATTTTTATAGGAAATTTTTCAAAAATTTTCTATTTTTAAAGGAAAATTTTCAAAAATTTTCTATTTTATAGGAAATTTTTCAAAAATTTTCTATTTTTATAGGAAATTTTTCAAAAATTTTCTATTTTTATAGGAAATTTTTCAAAAATTTTCTATTTTTATAGGAAATTTTTCAAAAATTTTCTATTTTTATAGGAAATTTTTCAAAAATTTTCTATTTTTATAGGAAATTTTTCAAAAATTTTCTATTTTTATAGGAAATTTTTCAAAAATTTTCTATTTTTATAGGAAATTTTTCAAAAATTTTCTATTTTTATAGGAAATTTTTCAAAAATTTTCTATTTTTATAGGAAATTTTTCAAAAATTTTCTATTTTTATAGGAAATTTTTCAAAAATTTTCTATTTTTATAGGAAATTTTTCAAAAATTTTCTATTTTTATAGGAAATTTTTCAAAAATTTTCTATTTTTATAGGAAATTTTTCAAAAATTTTCTATTTTTATAGGAAATTTTTCAAAAATTTTCTATTTTTATAGGAAATTTTTCAAAAATTTTCTATTTTTATAGGAAATTTTTCAAAAATTTTCTATTTTTATAGGAAATTTTTCAAAAATTTTCTATTTTTATAGGAAATTTTTCAAAAATTTTCTATTTTTATAGGAAATTTTTCAAAAATTTTCTATTTTTATAGGAAAATTTTTTATTTTTATAGGAAAATTTTTTATTTTTATAGAAAAATTTTTTTTTTTATAGGAAAATTTTTTATTTTTATAGGAAATTTTAAAAAATTTTTTTATTTTTATGGGAAATTTTTAAAAAATTTCTTATTTTCAAAAATTTCTTATTTTTATGGAAAATTTTTCAAAAATTTCTTGATTTTATTTCTTATTTTTAAGGAAATTTTTCAAAAATTTCTTATATTTATATGAATTTTTTAAAAAAATTTTTATTTTTAAGGAAATTTTTCAAAAATTCCTTATTTTTAAGGAAAATTTTCAAAAATTTCTTATTTTTAAGGAAATTTTTCAAAAATTTCTTATTTTTATAAGAAATTTTTCAAAAATTTCTTATTTTTTAGGAAAGTTTTAAAGATTTCTTATTTCTTTTATAGGAAACTTTTCAAACATTTATTTTATATAAAAAAATTTTGAAAATTTTCTTAGTTATGTAGGAAATTTTTCAAAATTTTCTTATTTTTATAGGAAATTTTTCAAAAATTTTTTATTTTTATTGAAAATTATTCGAAATATTTTTGTTTTTATAGGAAATTTTTAAAAAATTCTTATTTTTTATGGAATTTTTTCAAAAATTTCTTAACTTTAAAAGAAAATTTTTCAAAAATGTCGTATTTTGAAAGGAAATTTTTTAAATTCTTTCTTATTTTAAAAGGAAATTTTTCATTGTTTTTAAAGACATAATCGGTCCACTTCTAAAAAACTTTGCTTTAAAATAATGCGTGTTGTATGGATAGTCTTAAGCAGCTAGACTTTGAGAAAAACTCTTGTTGTAAATTAAAATTCAAGTTGCATACTTTTAGGTGCATTAACAACACGCATACACTCTGGAACTTTTCTTACATGTGTGATGTGAAAAAAATGTTCAGCAGAATAATCAAATATTTGTCAAGATTAATTTATGACTTAAACGCTACTACATGGTTTAGTTTCGTTGTTGTTTCTGTAACACCCTACACTGATATAAGTTGAAATATAGAGCTTATTGGTTTAATTTTAACATTTGGAATATTTCCACATTTTTTGTAATTTCAACCATTTGGCCGATGATATTGTGCCTATTCTCTACAGAAAAGTCTGTGCAAACAACTCCTTGATGTGGTGTAGGGCACCATGTAATTGTCCTTGACTGCTTTAGTGCTTTCTTTAGATTCTAGTAAACTATTTTGTTGTTGTTCTTATTAAATCACGCATTCACTCTCACTCATGCTTTCATTCATTCGTTCATTCAAATGAATATATGCATGTACGTCCTCTCCTCTTCAGTCCTCTTCAACTTTCACGTTTTATTCAGTCATTTCTTGTATTTATTCATGCATTTATTCATTAAAGAAAAGTTTAGAGGGGATTTCTACAAGGTTTCGTTCTTTTCTAAATTTTTTATTTCTTTTAAAGAATTTTATTAAATACAATGTTAGTTTTTGTTGTTAGTTTTATTATTATTTATTTTTGTTTTGTTTGCTTACTTTGTTTGTTTTCTATTCGGGGCATTTTAGCTTTTCTTCTCAACTCTTTTATCTGAACCGTGAAACCCTTTATGTGTTAAAAAAATGATGAATGGTTTGTTTTTTTTTTATTGCTGTAGTTTTCCTTCAAAAACTTTTTTTTTCATTTCTTTTGATGAACTTGTATTTGTCCTCCTTTCTTTAAAAAATAAAACTTTTCAGTTCATGCTCTGGCCTTTGTGTCAGTTGGTTTTTTTTAACATTCATTTTTATTTTATTTTATTTACTGTCTTTTTGTTTGTTCTTGGTTAAAGTTTTATGAATAAATGTGAAATGAAAAGTTTGTTTTCTTATTTTAAATACAAAAGTTGTGACTTAAGCGAAAATATATTTTGGAATTTTTAGTTTTTTAAAGATGGGAGGGATTTTAGAGGATTTTATTAAAAATCGAATTTAAATTTTGTTTTTTTTGTATTAAGGTTTTTTGTTATCGTGAAAAGCTTCTAAACGAGTTTTGGGGTCGGAGGGAATAACCATCTAATAAATCTTTAGGCAGAAATTTTGTTGCATGTTAATGCAATAAAACAGGCTCTAGGGCTAATAAACATGAAAATAATGACATTTTTTAAATTTATAAGATTTTAATTTTTTTAAAGAAAAGTTTTGACATACATTTTTTTTTTAAATTTATGTATTCTCGTTGTAAACTTTTTTACAGAAAATTTTCGATATAAATATTTTTGTAAATTATTTTTTTTTTTTAATTTTTCATCTGTAAAGTTTTGGATGTAAATTTTCCATCTAGAAAATTTTCAATGTAAACTTTTGACAGAATATTTCGAGTCAATTCCTTTAAATGTTTATAACTATTTCGATGAAAAGTTCGAAGGCTAAAATTTTTAATTTTGTTTAATTATTCAACGAATTTCTATAGCATTTTTATCAGCTCTTAGTTTTCTTAAGGTCCGAAAAGACGAAAAAGTCGCTCAAGGTACAGATCGGGAAAATTCACATAATTTTACTATCATTTTTGAATTGATTCGTCAATTTGTCTTTAGCTTTGTTTCTATTTTTGTTGGCGACAATAACAGATTTGGTGCTTTTACCCCCTAATTCATAAATCAATTATTTTTTACCCCCTAATTCATAAATCAATTATTATTGTAGGAATTTTGTATGGAACATTTTAATTATAAGCTCGTTATAGTCTTATTTTTCGATAATGAATTAGTGGGTTGATGTATATAATATAAAAAATAATACAAAAATTAAAAAAAGGTAATTTTTAAACTGTCATAACCACGGTTCGGCCCAAAGAGAACAGAACAAAAAAGTAGTCGACAGAGTTGCCATTTTTTATACTTTTAACTAATAGAGTTTTTGTTTTAAATTTGTAGTTCTACGTTTTAAAAAGAAAAAGTTTCCTATCCCATTTTTTTAATATTTTTATTTTTATCAAAAATTTTTCTATAGAACATTTTTTTATCAAAAATTTTTCTATTGAAAATTTTCTCATTAAAAATTTGTCTATTGAAAATTTTTTCATCAAAAATTTTTCTATAGAACATCTTTTTATCCAAAGTTTTTCTATATTTTTTTTTATCAAAAATTTTTCTATAACAAATTTTTTCATCAAAATTTTTTCTACAGAAAATTTTCTTACAAAATTTTTCTAATAGAAAATTCTTACAAAAAATTTTCTATAGAAATTTTTTTATCTACAATTTTTCTATAGAAAGTTTTTCTATTCAAAATTTTTCTATAGAAAATTTTTTTATCAAAAATTTTTCTATAGAAATTTTTTTCATCAAAAATTTTTTTATATTTTTTTTTTATCAAAATTTTTTCTATAGAAAATTTTCTTACAAAAATTTTTCTATAGAAAATTTTTTATCAAAAATTTTTGTATAGAAAATTTTCTTACAAAAAATTTTCTATAGAAATTTTTTTATCAAAAATTTTTTCTAAAGAAAATTTTTTATCAAAAATTTTTTTTATAGAAAATCATTCACAGAAAATTTTTTATGAAAAATTTTTCTACTGAAAATTTTTTCATCAAAATTTTTTTATAGAAAATTTTTTTTTATCAAAATTTTTTCTATAGAAAATTTTTTTTATTAAAACTTTTTGTATAGAAAATATTTTGATCAAAAATTTTTCTATGCAAAATTTTTTATCGAAAATTTTTCTATAGAAATTTGTTTGAATCGAAAATATCTAAAAAATAACAAAATCTGAAATTGTTTAATATTAGAATTTATTGCTGTTTTGAAAAATATTCCAAATATTTATAAAAATATTCCCAACGTTTGCAAAAATAATAGTTTTGTGGATTATATTTCTTTATTCTCTCTAACCACGTATTTTGTTGCTATAAATTGGATTTTGATTTGTTTCTTGCCTAGTTTGTTTTTGTCTTCCAACTGAATGATTTTAATACTCATTTTCACGAGATTTATTCATGATCGCGGTATTTACGAAATGGTATGGTGGTATGTTCTACCTACTTCTGGTCAAATGCAAATCCAAGCCAAAGGGTTATTTGTATTATGAGCTATTTAAATTGTATCAGACGATAACAGTGTACCTGTACCTAGAACTTTTGTATATCTTCAGACCGCTTTATACTGTCTTTTATATGGGACTTTTCAAAACGACAATACGCAAATTAATGTATGGAAATGCAGCATCTTTATATCATAGAGTCTTTGGTTTAAATTTATGAAGCAAAGAAAGAAAAAAAAAATATTTTATTTAAGAAATTCTTTAAATTTCATTTTCTCTAGATTTTTGCATTAATTTAAACAAACATTTTTAAAAGAAAAAAATTCCTTTAAAGTCAATTTTTAATGCAAAAACTTAAAATTTATTTCCCCAAAACTTTTCAATTAAGAACTCTTACTCGTACATACAAACAAATAAATAAACAAATAAACATTCATTGCTGTTCTTTATCCTGCACTTGAGTTTATTTTGGATTGTGGCCACAAACTACAAATAAATAAATATTTATATATTTCACGTACTAAATAAAATCTTTATTGATGTCGTTTTATATTGTTTTCTTAACAATTTCCACTTGCCAGTTTTTCTTTTATAAACAAGAAAAAATCTGCAGAAAAAAACCCTTGCCACCAAAAAAATAGTGAAAGAAAATAAACAAAAGTTTTGTTATACCCTACACCATATATAAACCGATAACTGAAATTCGGTAACAATCGATCCACAATTGACCCTAACTCCCATATTAGGCCCTTAGCCGGAAATGACATAAATCTCGAAATTTTGAAAAAAACACATTTTTGAAAAGCACATTATATCGTCACCTAAAATGTTAAAGGGTGTAACTATACTTCTAGTTTTTTTAAAGGAGAAGCAAAAATGTTATAACTTACTTAAACTACATTTAAATCCAAATTTTGGAATTGGGTGAACAAGCCATCAGCAAAGAAAACTCTAAAAACTGAAATGGTAAACAACGTTTAGTTTTTGAGCAATTGCGAAAAAACAAAAGGTCTTAACTACAAGTTGAATATTTTCTGAAACCAAAATTTTGAAAATTTTAAATTTTGAGTAAAAATTTAAACCTTTCAAAATGCATAAAGTTTGTTTTTGTCAGTTTTATAGAGACGGTTCTTAAAAAAAATTAACAGTTTACTTTCGAAACATAATTTAATGTAAACTGATAAGTTTTAAATAATTTAGAGGTTTAGAGGTTTTTTTTAGAGTTATTTAAGAAATAAACCCATAACTCTTAAACGGTTTTTAAGCATCTGAAATTTTATATAGTTGGAAAAGAGTTGATCTGTAGACAAAAAGGTAAATGAACGGACAGAAAGCTAACTTATAGCCTTTCAAAAATTTTACGTCTCGGATAATAATTTTTTATATGAAAAACATCATAACTTTTAAACTAAATCAAATATTAATTCCAAATTTTGAAATCTGAGTATTTAAATCATTCAATTGGAATTTGGATCTTAACAGAGTTAGTTGGTGCCGCTTTGTTAAAGAAAAGACCAAAGCAAAATACGCAAGAAACAGATCGAAATCTGATTTATAGCAACAAAATACATGGTTCGAGAGAACAAAGAAATATAATCTCGAACATTGTTGCCACGACACTATTATTTTTGTAAACATTGGGAATATTTTTGTTAATATTGGGAATATTTTTTAAAAAAGAAATAAATTATAATATTAAACAATTTTAGATTAAAATTTTTGATACAAAATTTTCTATAGAAAAATTTTTGATAAGAAATTTTCTATAGAAAAATTTTTGATAAAAAAATTTTCTACAGAAAAATTTTGGATAAAAAATTTTCTATAGAAAAATTATTGATAAACAATTTTCTATAGAAAAATTTTTGATACAAAATTTTCTATAGAAAAATTTTTGATAAAATCTTTTCTACAGAACAAAATTTTTGATAAAAAATTTTTCTATAGAAAAAAATTTTTGATAAAAAATTCATTTTCTTTAGAAAAAATTTTAATAAAACAAAATTTATAGAAAAATGTTTATAGAAAAATGAATAATTAATTCCCAGAAAAATGTTTCATAAAAAAGTTTTTTATAGAAAAATTTTTGAAAAAAAAAAAAAATTTTGATAAAAAAATTTTCTATAGAAAAATTTTTGATAAAAAAATTTTCTATAGAAAAATTTTTAATAAAAAAATTTCTATAGAAAAATTTTTAATAAAAAAATTTCTAAGAAAAACTTAAAAAAAAATTTTTGATAAAAAATTTTTCTATTTTTGATTAAAAAAATTTTTGATAAAAAAATTTTGTATACAAAAATTTTTGAAAAGAAAATTTTCCATAGAAACATTTTTGATAAAAAAATTTTCTATAGAAAAATTTTTGATAAATAAAATTTTCTATAGAAAAATTTTTGATAAAAAAATTTCCTATAGAAAAATTTTTGATAAAAAAAAATTGTCAGTATATAAATTGTATTCGTATTTGATCCCTATCTATTAAATTATTATTAAAAATTTTCTATAGAAAAATTTTTGATTAATAAATTTCTATAGAAAAAAAAACTTTGAAAAAATTTTTCTATAGAAAAAAATTTTGATAAAACATTTTTCTATAGAACAAAATTTTTGATAAAAAATTTTTCTATAGAAAAATTTTTCATAAAAAATTTTCTAAAGAAAAATTTTTGATAAAAAATTTTCTATAGAAAAATTTTTGATAAAAAATTTTCTATAGAAAAATTTTGGATAAAAAAATTTTCTATAGAAAATTTTTTGATAAAAAAATTTTTTACAGAAAAATTTTTGATAAAAAATTTTCAACAGATAAAAATTTTGACAAAAAATTTGATAAAAAAAAAATAGAAAAACTTAAAAAAAAAAGAAATTCTATAGAAAAATGTTTGATAAAAAAAATTTCTATAGAAACATTTTTGATAAAAAAAATTTCTATAGAAAAATTTTTGATATAAATATTTTCTATAGTAAAATTTTTGATAAAAAATATTTTCGATAGTAAAATTTTTGATAAAAAAAAATTCTATAGAAAAATTGTTGATAAATCTATTAAAAATTTTTGATTAATAAATTTCTATAGAAAAAAAAAAAAATTTTAAAAAAATTTTTATAGAAAACAATTTTGATAACAAAATTTTCTATAGAAAAATTTTTGATAAAAAAATTTTCTATAGAAAATTTTTTGATATTAAGGTTTGATAAAAACATTTTCTATAGAAAAAGGTTTGATAAAAACATTTTCTATAGAAAAAAATTTTAATAAAAAAAATTTGATAGAAAAATATTTGATAAAGAAATTAAGAAAAATTTTTGAAAAAAAAATTTCTATAGAAAAATTTTTGATAAAAAATTTTCTATAGAAAAATTTTTAATTAAATAATTTCAATAGAAACAATTTTTGAAAAAAAAAAAAAATTTCTATAGAAACATTTTTGATAAGAAAATTTTCTAAGAAAAATTAAAAAAAATGGAGTAGAAAACTTTTTCTTTTTAAAACTTTTTAAAACATTGAAAAAAAAAGTAGGCAACTCTGCCTACTATTTTTTGTTCTGTTCGCTTTGCGCCGACTCGTGGTCATAATCAGTAAGAAAAATAATTGTAATTTTTGTGTTAGTTACGGCCGATATGTGACGATATGTATGTTTGTCTTTTAGACTTAAGGAAAACTTGTTAAATTGTTGGTCCATATTTGACCTTAGTTATGAAGGGTATCAGTCAAGTCGGGCTTGACCGACTGTAGCTTTTCCTACTTGTTTTTTATATATCGCTGTTTATATATATATTTTATTTTTTCTTCGCTATTATTGCAGCTACAATAATAATAAGTACTAGCTCGTGTTCATAGATGCTGGTTTTTCACAGAACAACAGTTACAGCCACATCCTCAGCTGCTTTGTCTTGGTTTTGCCAGTGCTGCTGCCTGCCTGCCAATGCTGTTTTCACTTCTATTATATTCTGTTTTAGTACATTTTTTTTACTCTTTCTGCAATTTAGTTCATGGACACTTACTTTGTTATTATTATTTTTGTTGTTTATTATTTTTCATTTGTTTTTGTAGTACTTTTTTTCTATTGTTTTTAATGACCTTTTTCGCTTAAGTCTTTTCTATAAAATTTTTTTTTTATTTCTCCTTTATTTTTTTTTTATACCATAAACTTTATATTTCATGGTTATAAAGATTAAATTTGGCCACATCTTTGTAACACCTTGAATTCCAAGTCCTAAGGGAAATATATATTTTTTGCTGCTTTAGGGTCTGTGATTTTAAAACAATTGTCTTGTTTGAAGTTTTTGTCTGTGTGTGTGGCTTTAACTCCCTAAAGTATGCTGTTCTTTTTTGTGGCCATAAAGTTTTTACGACAAACTAGAAATAATGTTAAGTCTGTGACTTGTTTGGCACGTGTCCACTAATTTTATATTAGTCTCATTATCTGTATCAAGGTTGAAATGGGAAAACTTCTTTTTAGTTAAACAAGAAGACATTTGAGATTAATGTTTGAAAAAGTTTTGCGGTATCATAGCCATAAGTTTTTCACAAAGTGTTGTTAAATAATTTAGGGATATAGAAGTTATTAGCAAAGGGATGAGAAGTCACATATCAAAAGTTTTTAGATATTGTTCTTGCTGGCATTAATAAAAAGTTATTTATGTAATTCATTTATGGTCCTTCAAACCAGATTCTTTTACAGTTTGAGCTTCTTTGAATAATCTTCAATTATAAAACTTGTTAATTAGAAAAAGAAATGGAATCATGCTGGTTTAAGACATATTTTCTTACCTGTATTTTGGTCCTTCTTACCGGTTCGATTGCTGTGATTTAATTATATAGTGTCACCTGAAATGCAAAAGGACGTAACTAACACAAAAATTTAAATTGATTTTTGATTGTGTATGACACAGCAACCTAAAATACATCTAGCCACGGTAAAAAGCAGCGATTTTATTCACTAAAAACCAAAGGCTTAAAATATTGTTTGGTTTCAGAATATATTCAGCTTGTAGCCTTTTTGTTTTTTCGTAATTACTTTAAAATTACTCGTTTTTTGTCATTTAAGTTCTTATGAATGTCTTTGCTGTTGCACTGTTGACCAAATTTCAAAATTTGGAATTAATATTTCATTTAGTTTAAAAGTTATAATGTTTTTTTCTGCTTATCATATAAAAGATTATATTCCGAAACTAAGATTATTGAAAGGCTATAAGTTAGCTTTCCGACCTTACCTTTTTGCATACATACTCTAAAGCTCCTCTTTTCTAACTATATAAAATTTCATTTATGTATCTTTAACCGTTTAAAAGTTACAGGGTTATTTCTGAAATAAATCTAAAAAAAAATTCTGTGTATCCTATTTGAAGTTATTCAAAACTTATCTATTTACAATAAATTATGTTTCGGAAACAAACAAACAATCCCAGCAAAACTTTGATAATGGCAAGTACTCTGATAACTGGTTACCTTGTAACGACTACAACATACCATCCGAATAAATAATAAGTTATTACAGAAGTACTTATTTGTAATTAAGATGGTAATTTAAACTAAATGGCCCCGGTTCAAATCCCACCAAGGGCAACAATTTTTTTTAGTTTTTTTTTTTTTTTTTATTAAAAGAGTCTTTTTAAATGATTTTTGAATTTTAAGAACTTAAATATTATCTTCTGTAAAAAAAAATTGTAAAACTAACTCACGTTAATGAAAAAATACCATCATGAGTCAATTTTGATTATGTAGGGGATGTTGAATACCAAACACGATTCTAATTGGTCTTAACTTGGTAAGCCCAACTTATCTGGGTCATCCTTCATCTCAACTGTGGACACACACCTCCTCATGGTATCACCCGAGGAGCTAGTTTAACACCCATTAATATTGTGAGTTAACATGTTCCGAGAGTTGTCCCATAAGATCGATAAAAATGGGTTAGGATTACGGGCTAGTAACCCTCTCTTGAAAAAAAAAAAAAATACAATGAAGAGGATAAAATAAGAATTGAAATGTCCCACTACCTAATTTTAGAGGAGGATGTCCGAAACTTCGATAGAAAGACCAAGTAGAGGAACATTTTTCAAAGCTTGGCCTATAAAACTGGAGAATATTCGCACAAGATCGAAATCCATGGAATTCTAAAATATGCTCGGACTTTGACCTTAACAGGTTGTAACATTTAAGTAAGTAAGAGTCAATCTTATCTAAAAACTTATACAAAAAAGAAGATTTAAATTGTTTAAGTTTTAAAATAATTTTAAAAAAGTTTTAAAATAATTACAAAAAATCGTATAAAAATATTTTTCCAAAAATTACAACAAAGCAAAAAAAAGCAGGGAAAAACAAAGTTATTTTCACATGATTTTGGAGCTAAAAATAAAAATTGTTTAAATTAATTATAAGCTGCTAAGTTTTCAACATATAAAGTAGCTCAGTGGAAGAGTCTCTGCCTAGCAGTCGGAGGGTCTGGGTTCGAGCCCCCATGGAATCATAAAAAAAATTTCGTATTTCGTTTAGAAATATATGTTTTTAATAAAACAACAACAAAAAAGTTGTTGCTGTTGTTGTTGTTGCTTTCAAATTGCTTACCCAAATCATTACTTTTCTGCAATTGGTAAGTACTTGCCTCCAATGACATCCCCATGTTAATGTAATGACTTAAACAGCGAATGAGTAAGTAGTTCGTGTTCAATAGTTTAACTGTTTAACTCATTATTTGGTAATGAAAAGTTTTACTGGGATTTTATGCATTTTGAAAGGTTTAAATTTTTGCTCGAAATTTGTATGGGTAGTTTTGGTTTCAGAAAAAAATTCAACTTGTGGTTAAGCCTTTTTGTTTTTTCGCAATTGCTCAAAAACTTAACTTTTTTACAATTTTACCCCTAAATCATAAACCAATTATACAATTATAAAGGGCTTATTTTAGGAATTTTGTATGGAAAATTTGAATTATAAGCTCGTCATAGTCTTATTTTTTAATTATGAATTAGGGGGGTAGTTTTAAGAGTTTCCTTTGCTGATGGCTTGTTGACCTAATTCTAAAAATAGGATTTAATGTTTCGTGTAGTTTATAAGTAATAACGTTTTTTTGCTTCTCCTGTAGAAAAACTAGAAGTGTACTTACGCCCTTTTGCATTTCAGGTGACGATAGCCAAATCTTGCCTATATATTTGTATTGAGCTAACTTATTTAAAAAGGGAATAGTAGGAGGAAAAATGTTTTGAAAAAATAGATAATGCCCATTATAGAGCAGTAGAGTTGCGCCATCTTTTGTTAAATATGCGCCTTATTTAAGCTTTATGTTCTACAGGCAATTTTATTTCTTTTACATCGATGGCGTGTTATTGCTGTAGGCTTACCGTCGCGATGGCTTAGAATCTAACTTATTAATTTCGGATAATTTTTGGGAAGTACAAATTGGGTTATCTACGAGGTAAAGAGGTAAAAAGTGGTGAAAATGAGAGACTTAGCATTATATTATTCAACGCTGTTATTGCACGTCATATCTATTTTTAGATCAATGAAGTTACGCCATCTGTTGTAAGGTAGCAATATTATTTTGTATCATCTACGTCCAATTTTATTTCTTTTACATCGATGGCGTGTTATTGCTGTGGGCTTGTCGACGGTTTTGGGTGCAACAGCATTCTAAACCTAATAATTTTAAAAGAAATTGATCTTTTGCCGTGACTGGGTCTTGAACCCATAAAAATAAATCGTTCTAGATTTAATGGTCTATCGAGCCGGATTCTTATTCACTGTATTGTTTTATTATTAATTTTTGTTAATTTTCAGTGGTGCCATCTGGCGAGCCTCCGTCGTACTAACTTACAATCCTTCGTCGGCTCATGCAGAACAACTTTGCTAAAGATCGTAGCATGAGCAAATTCACAGTTTACGCCATCTGTCGGAAATTGGTCACACTTACTAAGGTTCCTTCGTCGGCTCATGCGCGACAACTTTAAAAGATATTGATTTTTTGCCGTGACTGGGTTTGAACCCATAAAAATAAATCGTTCTTCATTCTATGGTCTATCAAACCGGATTCTAACCGGCTGTATTGTTAGATTATTAGACATATTGAATTCATTTGTATATAAAACTAGCTGTACCCTGCGCGCTTCGCTGCTCAACCAACTAAAATATATTTAAAGAAAAGACATTAGCTCAATGTCCAATTAATTTTGAATAATTTTTATTGATTTTGTCCAATGCATGATCAAATGCACAGTTTGCGATTTAATTAATTTTTATTAATTTTCACTGGCGCCATCTGGCGAAAATCAGTCGCACCAACTTAGAAATATTCGTCGGCTCATGCCCGACAACTTTGCTAAGGATCATTGCATGGGCAAATGCACAGTTTACCATCAAATTGATTTTGGGTAATTTACAGTGGCGCCATCTATCGGAAATTGGTCATAACAAATAGAAATCTTCGTCTTCACTTGCACGACAAATTTGCTAAAGATCATAGCATGAGGTAATGCACAATTTACTATCAATTTCGTTTTGGGTAATTTACAGTGGCGCCATCTATCGGAAATTGGTCATACCAAAATAGAAATCTTCGTCTTCAGATGCACGACAACTTTGCTAAAATTTATAGCATAAGCAAATGCACAAGTTTACGATTTAATTCATTTTGAGTAATTTTAGTGCCGCCACCTATCGGAAATTGGATCATAATTTGATCAAATGCATAGTCTACTATTCTATAAAGGACATACAGACAAAAAAAACATTAATTTTTATATATATAGAAGATAATAATTCAAGATTCAAATAGATACACCAAAAGTTTATCCCATATTTTTATTATGACAGTTCTTTGAACCGTCGATCCGAATTCTGATTTAAAGGCATTGTTAGATTATTCTGATTAAGGGTATTTTTGCATTATTAGACAGATCAAATGTTTTTTTTTTAATATGAAATAGTAATTCAAGATCTAAATTAGAATTACCAAAAGTTCATTTGATATTTGGATTTTGACAAAACTTTGGTCCTTCGAGCCGGATTCTTGCAAGCTGGATCTTTAATCTAGGGGTGATTAAAATAAACTTTTTGACTTACTAAGTGATTCTAAGACAATATATTCTAGGTAAACTGTTTATTATTACTGTTTATTATTAAAGTTATAGACTACCTACAATTCGTTGCAGTCATTCCAAGTCCTCATTTTTTAATTGCAAAGTAAAACTTTACATTTTTCATTACACAGACTTTTTTCTTTGTTTCAAAGCATTTCTTTGTGTTTATTTATAGTTAAATATAATTTGCAGATGGTTTTTCTTTTTGTATAATATTTGTTTAAACAAAAAGTGTCGAATATCCTTTTATTTCCAACAGAGAATTGTTATATTTTGAACTCAAAGCTTCAAGGGTGGAAGGAGGAGGTTAAGGGTTCGGTTTGCAACAACAAAGATACAAATGTTGGAAGAAAGATTAATACCTTTATTATTGTATTTGCCATCCCCTTTTTTTTTGAAATATCGTTTGTTCATTTTAAGATAATGGCTAAAAATAATGATAACGATTTCAAATTAAAAGGACTTTGGAAACTTTTATATAAAAAGGGTTTTTGTTTGGTATGTTAAAGGGGTTTTCTTTGGATACCAACTTATCTCTGTAAAAGTGAAGATTATAAAGAAATATATAAGACCATTTCTTAGATATTATTTCTTTTATTTTCTTTTTGATGAAAATGGGATTTTCTCAATTTTTAATGCTGGAAATTTTTTCTAAGAAAATTGTTTTTTCTAAGAAAATTGTCATAGTTCTGTTATATTTTTATTTTCGATTTCAGTAAATTAATCGCTTTTGTTTCACTTTAAAAATTCCAATGTAAAATTAACACGAAAATTTTCAATTTAATACGATTTCATATTAATATTGAACTAATACACCTCTAATGCTTTTATGTTGTTTCAAACTGATAGCCACGGGTCGGCGCAAAGAGAACAGAACAAAAAAATAGTCGGCAGAGTTGCCGTTTTTTGTACTTATTTAGGTATTTCTTTTAATGTGTAGTTCTAATGTTTTAAAAAGAAAAAAGTTTTCTACTCCATTTTTTTTTAATATTTTTATCAAAAATTTTTTTATCAAAAAAATTTTTTCTAAAGAAAATTTTTTTATCGAAAAAAATTTTTCTAAAGAAAATTTTTTTATCGAAAAAAATTTTTCTAAAGAAAATTTTTTTATCGAAAAAAAATTTTCTAAAGAAAATTTTTCTAAAGAACATTTTGTTATCAAAAATTTTTCTACATAATTTTTTTTTATCAAAACTTTTCTATAGAAAATTATTTTGTCAAAAATTTTTCTATAGAAAATTTTTTTTTATCAAAAATTTTTCTATAGAAAATTTTTTTATACAAAATTTTTCTATAGAAAATTTTTTTATCAAAAATTTTTTTATAGAAAATTTTTTTTATCAAAAATTTTTCTTTCGAAAATTTGTTTATCAAAAATTATCTATAAAAATTTTTTACATCAAAAATTTTTTTATAGAAATTTTTTTATCAAACATTTTTCTATAGAAAATTTTTTAATTTTTTTTTTTATATTTTTCTTAGAAAATTTTTTATCAAAAATTTTTCTCTTGAAAATTTTTTAATCAAAAAATTTCTATAGAAAATTTTTCTACTCCATTTTTATTTAAATATTTTTATCAAAAATTTTTATATACAAATTTTTTTTTATCAAAAATGTTTCTATAGAAATTTTTTTTATTAAAAATTTTTCTATAGAAAATTTTTTGATAAAAAATTGTTTTATAGAAAATTTTTTATCAAAAATTTTTTTCTATAGAAAAATTTTTGATAGAAAATTTACTTGCAAAATTTTTTCTGTAGAAAATTTTTTTATTAAACATTTTTCTACAGAAAATTTTTTTTATGAAAAATTTTTCTTCCAAAATATTTTGTATAGGAAATTTTTTTATAGAAAATTTTTTTATAGAAAATTTTTTTATCAATATTTTTTTTATAGAAAATTTTTTTTATAGAAAATTTAAAAAAAAAAAATTTTCTTTCGAAAATTTGTTTATCAAAAATTATCTATAAAAATTTTTTACATCAAAAATTTTTTTGTAGAAAATTTTTTATCAAACATATTTCTATAGAAAATTTTTAAATTTTTTTTAAATTTTTCTTAGAAAATTTTTTATCAAAAATTTTTTTCTTGAAAATTTTTTAATCAAAAAATTTCTATAGAAAATTTTTCTACTCCATTTTTATTTTAATATTTTTATCAAAAAATTTTATATACAAATTTTTTTTTATCAAAAATGTTTCTATAGAAATTTTTTTTATTAAAAATTTTTCTATAGAAAATTTTTTGATAAAAAATTGTTTTATAGAAAATTTTTTATCAAAAATTTTTTTCTATAGAAAATTTTTTGATAGAAAATTTACTTGCAAAATTTTTTCTATAGAAAATTTTTTTATTAACAATTTTTCTACAGAAAATTTTTTTTATGAAAAATTTTTCTTCCAAAATATTTTGTATAGTAAATTTTTTTATAGAAAATTTTTTTATCAAAAATTTTTTTATAGAAAATTTTTTTTTATCAAAAATTTTTCTTTCGAAAATTTGTTTATCAAAAATTATCTATAAAAATTTTTTACATCAAAAATTTTTTTATAGAAAATTTTTTATCAAACATTTTTCTATAGAAAATTTTTAAATTTTTCTTAGAAAATTTTTTATCAAAAATTTTTTTCTTGAAAATTTTTTAATCAAAAAATTTCTATAGAAAATTTTTCTACTCCATTTTTATTTTAATATTTTTATCAAAAAATTTTATATACAAATTTTTTTTATCAAAAATGTTTCTATAGAAAATTTTTTGATAAAAAATTGTTTTATAGAAAATTGTTTATCAAAAATTTTTTTCTATAGAAAAATTTTTGATAGAAAATTTTCTATAGAACATTTACTTGCAAAATTTTTTCTATAGAAAATTTTTTATCAAAAATTTTTCTACAGAAAATTTTTTTTTCAAAAATTTTTCTTCCAAAATATTTTGTATAGGAAATTTTTTTATAGAAAATTTTTTTATAAAAAATTTTTTCTTTGAAATTTTTTTTATAAAAAATGTTTCTATAGAAAAGTTTTTATCAAAAATTTTACTATGGAAAATTTTTTATCAAAAATTTTTCTATAGAAAATTTTTTTAACCAAAAATTTTTCAATAGTTTTTTTATCAAAAATTTTTCAATAGAAAATTTTTCTACAAAAATTTTCTTATCAAAAATTTTTCTATAGAAATTTTTTATATTAAATTTTTTTTTTTTTATAAAAAATTTGTCGATATTTTTTTATCAAAAATTTTCTATAGAAAATTTACTTGCAAAAATTTTTGTATAGATAATTTTTTTATCAAAATTTTTTCTATACAAAATTTTTTTATTAAAAATTTTTCCGTAGAACATTTTGTTATCAAAAATTTTTCTATAGAAAAATTGTTTGATCGATAATATCTAAAAAATATAAAAATCTAAATTTATTTAATATTAGAATTTATTTCTGTTTTGTTTCCAATATTTACAAAAATAATCCCAACATTTACAAAAATATTCCCAATGTTTACAAAAATAATAGTGTCGTGGCAACAATTTTCGAGATTATATTTTATTGTTCTCTCATACCATGTATTTTGTTGCTATAAATTGGATTTCGATTAGTTTCTTGGCTATTTTGATTTCGTCTCTTCTTTAACAAAGCGGCACCAACCAACTCTGTTAGCATCCAAATTCCAATATTTTAATACTCATTTTCACGAGTTTTTTTTTAATGATCGTGGTATTTACGAAAATTAAAAAAATTCTTCGGCTGCTGGTGGTATGGGCTACCTACTCCTGCTTATAACACTGTGCTAGTTGAAAAAACCTTTAAAAGGGAGACCTAGTGGGTAAAGATAATTCGAGTACGCTTAATTAAATGGTGCTAGCCGTTTTTTAGGTTAGTTCTAGTTTTCGAGATATAGCGTTATTTCAAAAATGGAGGAGGTTACGCAATAAATATTTGCTTAACTCGAAAACTGTTTATTTCTTGAACTAAGTTAAAAAATCCTAATTCGGCAACAAAATTATCTTTTAGAAACACTAATTATTTTATAATCGTCGTTTTGGAAATAATTTTTGTTGTTTTTTCGTGTCTGTAAAAAAAGTTGTCAAAATCGAGCACAGTGTAATCATTTTGATTTACTTAAAAAAATCCAATTACTTTAAAAATGCTTAAGGCTATTTTTATCTTTTTAAATATTGAAAGGAGTATTAAACTTTTTCTTTACCCTTTTAAAAATTTTCATAAGAAAAACATGCAAATTTTATAGCAAAACAAACATTACCGAAAGTGTTAAAAGTTTACTTTATTTTCTCTAATTGGAGGTCAACTTCTGACTTATCGTTTGGATTGAACAAACAATTTTGTAGAAAAAGTGTTAAAATTCAAAATAAAGTTTAAATTCACCAACTACAATTTTGCAACTTAAATGTTGAAGAACACTCCTCTGTTTTACTTTATTTGCTTGGCTGTCATTTTGCATTTTATTCCATAGAGTTTCTTGTTTTTTCTTTGCAATGGAATGTCATTTTACTCCCATTTTCTTCATTATCATCGTCATCATGAACGTGCTTGTCATTAAATTTTCTTTAGCCAGCTTTATCTAAATATGACCACTATTTTGCATATATAAAACATTGTTTGATAATGGAAACTAAAGTGGTTAATAATTCAGTTAATACGAATTTAAGATATACTTCGAACAAATTATTTTTCTCAAAATCCATTTATTTTTCGCAGCTAAAAAATATTGTTATTACTCTTTTTTATATCTTAACCTTGTCAACAATGAGCTTTGTAGCTTAATTGGTACGCACTTCGACTACTAAGCATAACATCTTATTCAGCCTGGGTTCGATTTCCGGTCACGGCGACATCAATTTCTTTAATGATAAATGTATATTAAAAATCATTAATTACCACAGCGCCCTCCATCGGCGGTGAGCCTACAGTAATAACACGCCGTCGATGTAAAATAAATAAAATTGGCTGTAGAACAAAAAGCTTGCAATTAAGTGTTTCGTCTGAAATTTTAGAAATGCCTCAATTCTTGATGTAGCGCATAACAAAATAGTTTTAAACATAACCCACAAATTTGTTGTTGTTGTTGCTATTGTGGTACGGAAATGTTGCCACAATTTGCCACGTGAAAATATTTTGTCTAAACAATGCGGCAAAAATATTTGTATTTCCTCCTCCCTTCCCTCCCTCGTCCTTTGCTCTTGTTGGCCTATACAAAATCTTGCTCATTCTAACTTTATTTTAATGTTAAATTTAATTTAATTTAATGCATATATAACATTTACAAATATTTAAATATTTTCTAACCTTTTTGTTAATCTGATGTTATTGTACACGAAATATATATTCTACAAAATGTTCCTCGTTCTGATTACGATAAAATGTTTAAATAATTGCCGACATTAGCATTTTTATATAATTTTAGCTTATAACTATATTTTTGAGGAAGGGGGAAAATCTGAAAATAAAAGTAATAAAAATGTTAAAATTATGGCTAAATAAATATTAGGTTTAATTTAAGAAAAGTTAAACAACGTTATTAAATAATGTTGAAAAATATTACCAAAAATTTTAGAAAAATTTCATATAAAAATAGGAAATTTTTGAAAAATTTCCTACAAAAATAAGAAATTTATGAAAAATCCCCTATAAAAATAGGAAATTTTTGAAAAATTTCCAATAAAATTAGGAACTTTTTAAGAAATTTCTAATAAAATTAGAAAATTTTCGAAAAATTTCCAATAAAAATAAGAAATTTTTGAAAAATTTCCTAAAAAAATAAGAAATTTTTGAAAAAATTCCTGTAAACATAAGAAATTTTTGAAAAATTTCCTATAAACATAAGAAATTTTTGAAAAATTTCCTTTAAACATAAGAAATTTTTGAAAAATTTCCTATAAAAATAGGAAATTTTTAAAAAATTTCCTATAAAAATAGGAAATTTTTAAAAAATTTCCTATAAAAATAGGAAATTTTTAAAAAATTTCCTATAAAAATAGGAAATTTTTAAAAAATTTCCTATAAAAATAGGAAATTTTTAAAAAATTTCCTATAAAAATAGGAAATTTTTAAAAAATTTCCTATAAAAATAAGAAATTTCTAAAAAATTTCCTAAAAAAAATAAAAAATTTTTGAAAAATGTCCTATAAAATAGGATATTTTTGAAATATTTCCTATAAATATAAGAAATTTTTGAAATATTTCCTATAATTATAAGAAATTTTTGAAATATTTCCTATAAATATAAGAAATTTGTGAAAAATTTCTTATAAAAATAAGAAATTTTTGAAAAATTTTCTATAAAAATAAGAAATTTTTGAAAAATTTCCTATAAAAATAAGAAATTTTTGAAAAATTTCCTATAAAAATAAGAAATTTTTGAAAAATTTCCTATAAAAATAAGAAATTTTTGAAAAATTTTCTATAAAAATAAGAAATTTTTGAAAAATTTCCTATAAAAATAAGAAATTTTTGAAAAATCTCCTATAAAAATATGAAATTTTTGAAAAATTTTCTAAAAAAATAAGAAATTTTCCAAAAATTTACTTTAAATATAAGAAATTTTTGAAAGAAATTTTTGAAAAATTTCCTAAAGAAATAAGAAATTTTTGAAAATTTCCTATAAACATAAGAAATTTTTGAAAAATTTCCTATAAAAATAAGAAATTTCTAAAAAATTTGCTATAAAAATAAGAAATCTTTGAAAAATTTTCTATAAAAATAGGAAATTTTTGAAATATTTCCTATAAAAACGTGAAAAGATATCTTTGAAAAAATTTTTTTAAAAAATTTCTTTTTGTTAAAATTTCTTATTTTTATAGGAATTTTTTCAAAAGTTTCTTATTTTTTTCAAAATTTTTCAAAAATTTCTTATTTTTATGGGAAATTTTTCAAAAATTTCTTATTTTTACAGGAAATTTTTCAAAAATGTCTTACTTTTATAGGAAATTTTTCAAAAATTTCTTACTTTTATAGGAAATTTTTCAAAAATTTCTTACTTTTATAGGAAATTTTTCAAAAATTTCTTATTTTTATAGGAAATTTTTCAAAAATTTCTTATTTTTACAGGAAATTTTTCAAAAATTTCTTACTTTTATAGGAAATTTTTCAAAAATTTCTTACTTTTATAGGAAATTTTTCAAAAATTTCTTACTTTTATAGGAAATTTTTCAAAAATTTTCTTATTTTTATAGGAAATTTTTCAAAAATTTCTTATTTTTATAGGAAATTTTTCAAAAATTTCTTATTTTTATAGAAAATTTTTCAAAAATTTCTTATTTTTATAGAAAATTTTTCAAAAATTTCTTATTTTTATAGAAAATTTTTCAAGAATTTCTTATTTTTATAGGAAATTTTTCAAAAATTTCTTATTTTTATAGGAAATTTTTCAAAAATTTCTTATTTTTATAGGAAATTTTTCAAAAATTTCTTATTTTTATAGGAAATTTTTCAAAAATTTCTTATTTTTATAGGAAATTTTTCAAAAATTTCTTATTTTTATAGGAAATTTTTCAAAAATTTTCTTATTTTTATAGGAAATTTTTCAAAAATTTCTTACTTTTATAGGAAATTTTTCAAAAATTTCTTATTTTTATAGGAAATTTTTCAAAAATTTCTTATTTTTATAGGAAATTTTTCAAAAATTTCTTATTTTTATAGGAAATTTTTCAAAAATTTCTTATTTTTATAGGAAATTTTTCAAAAATTTCTTATTTTTATAGGAAATTTTTCAAAAATTTCTTATTTTTATAGGAAATTTTTCAAAAATTTCTTATTTTTATAGGAAATTTTTCAAAAATTTCTTATTTTTATAGGAAATTTTTCAAAAATTTATTATTTTTATAGGAAATTTTTCAAAAATTTCTTATTTTTATAGGAAATTTTTCAAAAATTTCTTATTTTTATAGGAAATTTTTCAAAAATTTCTTATTTTTATAGGAAATTTTTCAAAAATTTCTTATTTTTATAGGAAATTTTTTCAAAAATTTCTTATTTTTATAGGAAATTTTTCAAAAATTTCTTACTTTTATAGGAAATTTTTCAAAAATTTCTTACTTTTACATGAAATTTTTCAAAAATATCTTACTTTTATAGGAAATTTTTCAAAAATTTCTTACTTTTATAGGAAATTTTTCAAAAATTTCTTAATTTTATAGGAAATTTTTCAAAAACTTCTTACTTTTATAGGAAATTTTTCAAAAATTTCTTATTTTTATAGGAAATTTTTCAAAAATTTCTTATTTTTATAGGAAATTTTTCAAAAATTTCTTATTTTTATAGGAAATTTTTCAAAAATTTCTTATTTTTATAGGAAATTTTTCAAAAATTTCTTATTTTTATAGGAAATTTTCCAAAAATTTCTTATTTTTATAGGAAATTTTTCAAAAATTATTATTTGTATAGGAAATTTTTCAAAAATTTCTTATTTTTATAGGAAATTTTTCAAAAATTTCTTATTTTTATAGGAAATTTTTAAAAAATTTCTTATTTTTATAGAAAATTTTTCAAAAATTTCTCATTTTTATAGGAGAATTTTTTTAAAATTTTTAAACAATTTCCCATAAAAATATAAAATTTGTGAAAAGTTTCCTATAGATTGTTAACATCTGATTTATAGCAATTGGATCAAAACTATTTTATAATGTTGCTAACAAATCAACATCGTTGTCATCATTGCCAACAACAGAAAGCGGGCGGCCCGGTCCCTTCATCCTTCATCATCGTTAGTAGAGTTCATTTTACATTTAAAAGTTTAACATTCAAAAGTCAAATGTACAAACATGTATGTCAGTCTATCTGTTGGAACGTCTGTCTTACTATCTGTCGGGTTTGCTGAGTCTGACAGTTGTTTTTTCCCATACAGCAAAATTTAAAACTAATGTGAATAAATGAGGTATCAACTAACAGACATTCTATATCTACCTGTCTTTTCTGTAGATAGAAATTTGGAAATTTAATTGGGGGCGTAAAATCAAGTTTAAAATACATTTTTAGTATTTGAAACGTAATTTTTATTCTTGATTAAAGTACCCATTTTACTCAGGCCAAAATTGAATTGCAGTTGAATTTAATTTACGGCTGCATTTGCAATTTTAGTTTCGCAAATCAAATTACCAGTTCACTATCTGATTTTCCATTGAAATGCGTTTTCTACAGCTGAAAATGTTTCTTTTTTTTCTTCTTCTCTTACGCCATTTTCCCTTTTAGTGCTAATACCAATAGTAGCAAGTAAATTAGTACTTGTACTTTTCAATTATGATTTTTTTGAACTTTTAATGTAGCCATGACTTTTAGTGGTTGCTATCGTTCATTTTAGTTTTTTTGTGGCTTAAAGTTTAGTTCGTACTTAATTAGAGCCACTTACTAACTTTTTTCTCCCTCGGATTTTTTGGTTTTTGATTTTTTCGGTTAATTGAAAATGTTTGAAGGTTAATAAAAATTTGTTGATGATAATGAACTCTTAAATTTTTTACTAAAGTTTTCATGATTTGCTTTTCATTTTAGGGTGGCGAAGTAATACAGGAGAGCATTACCTCAAATGTTAGTGAAGACTTAATTACACTGGAATTTCAAAAAACGGATGGTACATTAATAACGCAAATCATTGATTTTCGAAATGTAAGTTTTACAATTAAGAGCAATTTATATATTAAACAAAATTTCATATTTGTCAAAAATTTCTTATGTTTTTAAGGAAATTTTTAAAAAATTTCTGATTTTTTTATAGGAAATTTTTCAAAAATTTCTTATATTTCTATAGGAAATTTTTTTTAAATTTCTTATTTTTCTATAGGATTTTTTTTTAAATTGCTTATTTTTAATTTTTATAGGGAATTTTTTAAAAATTTCTTATTTTTATAGGAAATTTGTTAAAAGTTTGTAATTTTTTTGTTATTTTTTTATTACTTTTAGGAAGTTCGTATACTTAAAGCTCTGGTCTTGGGCGAAGAGGAACGTGGTCAAAATCTCTATCAAGTTATGTGTTTTGTAACGAAATTTCAAAAAGGCGACTTCATATCATCCGATGCAATGGCCAAATTGCGACAAAAGAATCCCAGTACAATACGAACGCCCGAAGAGGATAAGGGAAAAGAGACTTTCACAATGACATCGTGGGTACATCTCAATCGATCACAGCCCATAACTCGTCATCTGATGACCATATGCGGAGAAGCAGTTGATGCCACTTACGTTAGAGATGTCGATTTAAAAGCGTGGTCTGAATTACCAGGTAATATTTAATTTAAATGTTAATCTGGGGTAGTTTCCTGTAACGATACGATTTTAATGCATACTTATGGGAGGTTTGAGATAATGTTTTTTGTAAACGACAAATTTTATATTCTGAATTTACGTTGTAATTTATTGCTTATTTAAATATCAAATACAAGTTGATCCTTCCCTCATGTAAATTTATTTTGAGACCATATAAAAATTTCCAGTTTAACGCATATAAAAAACTATTTCATACTATCTAAAAGTATACTTCACAATTTTCTTTAAAATATAAAAAATTTCGATTCAAGAATAAATTTTTGGGAATTTTAATTTACATGACTGTTTCACTTTTGCGTTTCTTAAATCAATAACCAATATTTCTATTGCATTCTCAGGCTCTTCTATATCCAGTCTTGAGGCAGCTACCGAAAAATTCCCAGACACTTTATCATCACGTTGCAACGAAGTCAGTAGTCTGTGGGCACCCTGCATTTGTACCTTAGAAACCTGTATCGGCTGGTATCCCTGCGGACTTAAATATTGCAAAGGTAAGACAGCTGCTGGTGATACATCGGCCGCTGCTGCTGCACAAACAAATTACAGATGCGGCATTAAGACTTGTCGAAAATGCTCACAATTTTCATATTATGTTCGACAAAAACAACAATGTCTATGGGATGAATGACGAGAACTGCAACAAATGTCCCAATTAAAAACTACAATAATCGAAACAATACCAACAACAACAAAAACAAGAACTACTATTAAAACAATATTTAATACTCTAAATTATTATACACCAATTAATATTATTAGCAAAATGATTTTAATCTTATGCTCATTGTACAAAATTCAAAAGACAATAAGACAGAGAATACAAAAAATGATGATGAGGATAATGAAGATGAAGTGCTTTAATGAAAGCTTGAAGGATAACAATGGCATGTGGGATATTCTTATTAATCTCCTCATACTCCTCTTAAGTATTCGATTTAGAACAAAAATACCTAATGCAAAGATTAATCGTCTTTCCATTCATAACCTAAGAACATTACAAATGCTTACGATTTCGACAAAATAACATTTACACGACAGGACGAAAATTTTGAAAGTTAAAGGGAAGTCATTATCATCTCCACCACCAACACCAACAAAACCACCGCCATTACCTTTGGCTGTTGCAGACATTCAATTTATTTTTTTTTTTTAAATAAATTTTAACAAGAAATTTCCAAGAAAATTATGTAAATGGTGGTTTTGTTAATCTATACAACAGAAAAAAAATCAACGATTTCTTTTTCGTTTTTTTTTTGAAAACCCATTGAAAATGGTAATTTTCTTAAGTGCTTAAATTTTTTCTTATGTATAGGTGTATATGTCTGTGTGTAAATAATGTAAATTTTTTTTGTATAAGTACATTTTACATAATTATATTTTTTTTCTAGATATATTAAACATTTTTTAAAAATTTATGTTCTATCTACATTCTCCTTAATCTCACGTTTATTTTTCCCAAAAATATTTCATTATTTGCAGGAGTAGCGCAAGACATGCAAGATTTATAAATAGAATTTGAAACATTAGGAATTTAAAACATTAAGAAATTTTGAAAATTCTTCTTTAAAAGTGACGAAATATTGAAAACTGATGTTTCCACCAAGGGTTTTCTCTAAGGGCTGCTTCTTTTACGGAGCCTCTACTTGTCTGGAAGTTTTATAGGTTCCTTATACCTACTGCCTTTCGTTATTGTTTTTTAAAAAATTTTGTTAAAAAAATATTCAAAATTTCAAAATTTTTGATCGGCATGTTAAAATAGACAGATTTTTTAATAAAATCCAAAAAATTCAGTTTGATATCTCATATGGTTTCGCCGTACCTACGACTTGAAATCGTTAAATTTCGTGAAAAAGTAAATTTTTGGTCTTTACGAGGGCGGTTCGGAAACTTCTTAGCCTACCAATGAAAGAGAATAGTTAGTTTTTCAAAAATATTTTTATTTTTCAATATAGTCTCCTGAAACTTCAATACACTTAGTCCAACGCTTTTCTAGCAATTCTATCCCTTGATTAAAATAGTTTTCCTCAAGGTCTTCAAAATAGTGGTTTACAGCTGTAATTGCATCTTCATTTGAGGTAAAACGCTTGCCAGCAAGGAATTTTTTTTAGATTTGGGAACAGGTAAAAGTCACTAGGAACTAAATCAGGAGAATAAGGTGAGTGGTCAAGCAACTCGTACTTTAATTCGTTGATTTTAGCCATCGTTAAAACACTCTTGTGCGCTGGTGCGTTATCTTGATGGAAAATTATTTTTTTGTGTTGTAAGCCAGGACGTTTTTCTCGAATTTGTACATTTAATTGATCCAAAAGCTTGCAATAGTACCCTTTTGCAGATAGTCAATCAATAAAATACCTTTGAAGTCCCAAAAAAACGTTGCCATAAACTTACCAGCCGAATTGCTTTTGCCTTCTTTGGGGAACTTTCTCCATTGTTTGGATTGTTCCTTTGTCTCTGGAGTGGAGTGGTGTCTCATCAACAGTTATGAAACGACGCTTAAAATCCATTTTATTTCGCTTAAAACGATCCAAACAAGCTTGAGAAATGTTCATTCTTATGCGTTTTTGGTCGACTGTTAGCAAATGCGGCACCCATCTTGCAGAAAGCTTTTTCATCTGTAGTTCTTCATGCAAAATGAAATGGACTCGATCATTTGAGATGCCCATGATATTAGCTATTTCACGCACTTTTATTCGTCGATCATGCACTTTGGCTACAATTTCTGTGGTTGTTGCTGTTTTTGGAGGTCTACTACGTGGTTCATCTTCATTCAGCAACCCGATTTTTTACGGTTGCATATTTTTTTTCTAAAATTTATGAAGGGAAATCCCCAAAATTGTTTTAAAGCTGAAGTGATGACAACAGATTTAATAAAACTAATAAAATACACCAAACATTTAAATTTTCGAAAAAAATTGGGTAATATTAGTCCCTATATCAGTTAAGGGCTAAAAAAAGTATTTTTAATAAAACAATATACAAAATATGCGGCGAGACCATATGAGATATCAAACTGATTTTTTTGGACTTTATTACCACATCTGTCTATTTAAACATGGCGATCAAAAATTTTTAAATTTTGAATATTTTTTAACAAAATTTTCTAAAACTTAAAAAGTGATATATATATATATATATATATATATTTGTATTGATTAATTTCGTTTTAACGATTTAATCCTTAATTTATTAATTTCGGGTTTTCTTAATATACTTCCGGTATTATTATCGCAGGAGTCAGGATCTGGTAGGTAACATCGTTCGGTGCCTAAGATATCAACCGGAGAATCGGTGATACTACTCGGTTCGGAAATAGCAGTAGCGCTCGGATTTAGTGATATCAATCGACTGTCGCAGAATTGTTGATACTGCTCGGTTTTCGGGAAAACTGCTCGGGTGTAGATAACGACGAGTTTAAGGTTTTAATACAATAGAGCACGATATTATTTAAGGAGAACTTACTATTCTATTACTACAATATTACAATTTTCACATAAGCTAAAACACCAAAGACCGAAACAGTCAGCCGAAGCCGCTGTGCAAGGTGATTCGCAAATTATATTCAAGAATCTATGGCAAATTTTGTCTCGTTTAAACCGCCCCTTTCCCCATGCAAAACTAGAACACTTATATAGATTTACGCACAAACTAAATACGAATTATATCCTCGAGAATCATCGTTGGTACCATTTAAACCCATTACTAGTGAGATACCTATAGAAGCATCTATCTAGCTCATCCATTAAAATCAATCGAAAGTTGCGAGGCTAGTTAAAATTTAATGTTAATTCTATTTTCTGTAAAGATCTCTTTAATCTATCATCATAGCCAGTAACTGCGACTTAATATTCGGTTAATGCGATAAATTCGGATAAGTAATTTTTCCTTAGTATCATCGAATGCTTTTAATCGAATTTATGGAGTCATTCTGTCAGTTCTTTCTATCCAAATTAGAATTTATCACACCAATTGCCAGGAACTCTTTGGAGCCATCCTGTAGTTTTCTTTTTCTTACAGTCCTATCTATACAAATCAGAATTTCTCGAACAAAAAAAAAAAAAAAATCCTTCCTCAATGGCATCGAAACTTTCTATGGAAATCCACAGAACCGCCTTGTCGTTTTTGTATTATCAGCCTTTCTTTATAGCTGCCAACTGCGACTGATGATTGATTAATTCACCAATAGACAAATTTCCTTAATATCATCGAAGCTGTGGAGCCGTCCTGGGGTCTAACCTAAAGGTTAATTTATCGGTTTTATTATTGCCTCATTTGGTATTCGATGAGTAATTCCAGAAATAATAATTCCACTGTTACCGAAATTTGATTCGTTTACTTAAAATAGGGCAAGCCGTTTTTTAGTTATGTTAGTATTAGTCGTGCTAAACCTATTTTTCTAAAAAATTGATATCTCGAAAACTAGAGCCAACTATAAATTATTACAAAAGTTCGTGCCGCAGCAAAAAGCAAAATTTTTGTATAGCTTTGTAATCATTTCATTTACTTTAAAATTGTTTTCTATGATATCTTACTTATCCGGTTCGAAGGACCAAAACCTTACAATTTGTTAAGGTGTTAACATTTTAGGGGACACAAATATTATAGGTCTGCATTTACCAGACTTCTCCTCGGTTTCGTCTCCTTTAATAATTGTAAAATTAACTCTTCAATGAATTGTTGGATGCTGTCGCAACACTTCGAACTGGATCGAAGGACCAAAACATTGGAAATGGCTCTATCTGCTTCAGTTTCCAAGAAAATCGAAGTTTTATGTTTTCATATTAAAATTTAAAAAAAAATCATGGTCTAGTACGAATTTTGAATTTTTTTTAAGTGATCGCAGATTTAAGCTGAAATGGCTCAATCTGCTTTTGTTTCCAAGAAAACTAAACTAAAGAAAAATTTTCAAAAAATCTTGTTTTAGTACAAATTTTTAATTTTTTTTTAGAAATCACAGATTTTTGCCCAAATGGCTTTATCTCTTGTAGTTTCCAAGAAAATTAAATTTTTATGTTTTCATACAAAAATTAAAAAAAAAAAATTGGGTTTTGGTTCGAATTTTGAAATTTTTTTTAATTGATCACATATTGTCCAAATGGCTCTATCTCTTCTGGTTTCCAAAAAAATCAAAAAATTAGGTTTTAGTTTAAAATTTGATATTTTTTTTAGGGATCTCAGATTTTTGCCCAAATGGCTCTATCTCTTCTAGTTTTCAAGAAAATCAAAGTTTTATGTTTTCATACAAAAATTTTCAAAAAATGTGATTTTAGTACGAATTTTGAAATTTTTTTTAGTGATTTCAGATTTAAGCAAAAATTAATCTATCTGCTTTAATTTCCGAGAAAATCGAAATTATATGTTTTCATATAAAAGTTTTCCAAAAAGTTTAATGATCACAGATTTTTTCCAAATGGCTCAATCTCTTCTAGTTTCTAAAAAAATGTTTTCATCTAAAAATTTTCAAAAAATTGGGTTTTAGTTCGAATTTTGACATTTTTTTTAGGGATCACAGATTTTTGCTAGTTTTCAAGTTTTCTAGTTTTCAAGAAAATCAAAGTTTTATGTTTTCATACAAAAATTTTCAAAAATGGGGTTTTAGTACGAATTTTGAATTTTTTTTAGTGATTTCAGATTTTAGCTAAAGTGGCTCTATCTGCTTTAGTAAATTTTCTGTAGTGATCTCAGATTTAGGCTTAAATGGTTTTAGCTACTTTAGTTTCCAGGAAAATCGAAGTTTTATGTTTTCATATAACAATTTTCAAAAAATCAGCATTTGAAATTTAGGTATTACCATTTTTTCAGTGATACCATTTTTTTTTGTTAAATTATTTTAAAAATCTTGCATGTCTGAATTTATAATAAAAATCTTTATAACCACATTCGATTATAATGACAAATTTCCTCTTATTAAACTCTTATTTTTTCTCTAAAAACGTGGCCTTAGTATCTAAAAAAAATTTGTATAAAATCTTTAAAGAAGAAAAAAAAAAAAAAAAATTAAAACAAAACGTGTTCAAAAGCAAGTAAATAAAATGAAACCCCTCTTTAAATTCTAAACTTTTATTCCAAAAAAAAAAAACGAAAATATTAAATTTTAAAAACCAAAACTAATTTTTTTTCAAATTAAACCTTTACCCTTTAAATGAAAGAAAAATTCCAACATTCCCTTAATAAAAAAAATTAAAAAAAAGTTTATTTAAATTAAAAAAATACCACAAAAACAAAAAACAATAAATGAACAATAATATTTATAAAAAAAAACTTCTACTATAAATTAAATTACTATAACTAACTTACTATAAAAAACTATATGAAAAAACAAATAAAACTTAAAAACTATATACAATAATAATTATAACGAAAATGAAAAGAAGAAAAAAAAAATCCTAACAATTTAAGCTAAAAATTTACGAAAATTTTATGGGAAAAATATAACGAAAGCTTGGCTTAAGAATTATTAATGTAAAACCTTAAAAACCCTAAAAAAAGAAACACTAAGAAAATATATATTTCTATTTTCCAAATAAAATTTTTACCTTCAAATTTATTCCAAAATATTCCAATTCCTCAAAAAAAAAATCAACTTAACTTCTTTTTTTGCTAATAATTTCTTGCCTCTTTAATTTTACTAGTTTTTCTTTATTTTCAAATTTTCCCTCATAAATAGTTAGAATTCCTTAAATCTTGCGCCATTTTTGTATATATCGTATTTATTCAAAAAAAGTATGTAAATCGTTGCGTGAATTTAAACTGAAGAAAAATTATCTAAAATAATTACTTATTAATTGTTTAATTATAAATAATGTAAAACTCCCCCTGCGTACTGTTAAATTTTAAGATTTAGCATTTTAAGTAAAATTAATTAATTAATTAAAACAAATAAAAATTTAATTTTAATTTTCAACTTTCAGTTGAAATTATATATCTTAAGAAAAATCTATAGAAAACAAAAAACAACTAATAATAAAAGATTTTATAAAAAATAAAAAACTATATTATCAAAAATATTCAAATTTCTTTTATTTTCACATCAAAAAGAGTTCTCGAAAAAGCGATTAGAAAAAGGTAAGTTACACCAAAATCAAATCTTTTTAAACCCAAAATCCTAAACATATAGTGGAAGTGTGAATAATGTGGTATACCATCCAAATACTAATCTTAAAATTTCAGAGGTAACTGACAAAATATCTTCATTCCTAATAAAAACGACTTTCAAAATGTGCAGGTAATGTGGTACACCTGATAACTTAAATACAAGATTTTTTTTTTTTTAAATTTCCTATAAAAATAAGAAATTTTTGAAAAATTTCCTATAAAATAAGAAATTTTTGAAAAATTTCCTATAAAAATAAGAAATTTTTAAAAATTTTATTACAAAAAATAAGAAATTTTTGAAAAAATTCCTGTAAAAATAAGTAATTTTTGAAAAATTTCCTGTAAAAATAAGAAACTATTGAAAAATGTCCTATAAAAATAAGATATTTTTGAAAAATTTCTTATAAAAATAAGATATTTTTGAAAAAATTTATATAAAAAGAAATTTTGGAAAAATTTCTTATAAAAATAAGAAATTTTTGAAAAATTTCCTATAAAAATAAGAATTTTTGAAAAAAATCCTATAAAATAAAAGAAATTTTTGAAAAATTTCCTTTAAAAATAGAAAATTTTTGAAAAATTTCCTATCAAATAAAAGATATTTTTGAAAAATTTCCTTTAAAAATAGAAAATTTTTGAAAAATTTCCTATAAAAATAAGAAATTTTTGAAAAATTTCCTTTAAAAATAAGAAATTTTTGAAAAATTTTCTATAAAAATAAGAAATTTTTAAAAAATTTCCTATAAAAATAAGAAATTTTTTTAAAAATTTCCTATAAAAATAAGAAATTTTTGAAAAATTTCCTATAAAAATAAGAAATTTTTTAAAAATTGTCTAAAAAAAAATACAAATTTTTTGCAAAATTCCCTGTAAAAATAAGAAATTTTGAAAAATTTCCTATAAATATAAGAAATTTTTGAAAAATTTTCTATAAAAATAGGAAATTTTTGAAAAATTTCATATAAAAATAAGAAATTTTTGAAAAATTTCCTATAAAAATAAGAATTTTTTGAAAAATTTCCTATAAAAATAATAAATTTTTGAAAATTTTCCTTTAAAAATAAGAGAATTTTGTAAAATTTTCTATAAAAATAAGAAATTTTTGAAAAATTTTCTACAAAAATAAGAGAATTTTGTAAAATTTTCTATAAACATAAGAGAATTTTGTAAAATTTTCTATAAAAATAAGAGAATTTTGTAAAATTTTCTATAAAAATAAGAAATTTTTGAAAAATTTCCTATAAAAATAAGAAATTTTTGAATAACTTCTTATGAAAATAAAAACTTTTTGAATAACTTCCTATTAAAATAGAAAATTTTTTAAATTTCCTATAAAAATAAGAAATTTTTGAAAAATTTCCTATAAATATGAGAAATTTTTGAAAAATTTCCAATAAATATAAGAAATTTTTGAAAAATTTCCTATAAATATAAGAAATTTTTGAAAAATTTTCTATAAAAATAGGAAATTTTTGAAAAATTTCATATAAAAATAAGAAATTTTTGAAAAATTTCCTATAAAAATAAGAATTTTTTGAAAAATTTCCTATAAAAATAATAAATTTTTGAAAATTTTCCTTTAAAAATAAGAGAATTTTGTAAAATTTTCTATAAAAATAAGAAATTTTTGAAAAATTTTCTACAAAAATAAGAGAATTTTGTAAAATTTTCTATAAACATAAGAGAATTTTGTAAAATTTTCTATAAAAATAAGAGAATTTTGTAAAATTTTCTATAAAAATAAGAAATTTTTGAAAAATTTCCTATAAAAATAAGAAATTTTTGAATAACTTCTTATGAAAATAAAAACTTTTTGAATAACTTCCTATTAAAATAGAAAATTTTTTAAATTTCCTATAAAAATAAGAAATTTTTGAAAAATTTCCTATATAAATTAGACATTTTAAGAAAAATTTCCTATAAAAATAAGAAATTTTTGAAAAATTTCCTATAGAAATAAGAAATTTTTGAAAAATTCCTATAAAAAGAAATTTTGGAAAAATTTCTTATAAAAATAAGAAATTTTTTAAAAAATTTTCTAAAATAATAAGAAATTTTTGAAAAATTGTGTATAAAAATAAGAAGTTTTGAAAAAAATTCCTATAAAAGTAAGTAATTTTTGAAAAATTTCCTATAAAAATAAGAAAATTTTTGAAAAATTTTCTATAAAATAAAAGAAATTTTTGAAAACTTTTCCATAAAAATAGAATATTTTTGAAAAATTTCCTTTATAAATAGATAATTTTTGAAAAATTCCTATAAAAATAAGAAATTTTTGAAAATTTTCCTATAAAAATAAGAAATTTTTGAAAAATTTCCTATAAAAGAAAGCAATTTTTGAAAAATTTTCGATAAAACTAAGAAATTTTTGAAAAATTTCCTATAAAAATAAGAACTTTTTTAAAAATTTCCTATAGAAATAAGAAATTTTTGAAAAATATCCTATACAAATTAGAAATTTTTGAAAAATTTCCTATAAAAATAAGAAATTTTTGAAAAATTACTTATAAAAATAAGACATTTTTGAAAAGTTTCCAATACAAAAAAGAAATTTTTGAAAAATTTCCTATAAAAATATGAAATTTTTTAAAAATTTCCTATAAAAATAAGAAATTTTTGAAAAATTTCCAGTAAAATTAAGAATTTTTAGAAAAATTTCATATAGAAATAAAGAATTTTTGAAAAATTTCCTACAAAAATAACAAATTTTTAAAAAATTTCCTATACAAATTAGATGTTTTCAAAAAATTTTGGAAAATTTCCTGTACTTTTAAAAAAATTCCCTTTAAAAATAAGAAATTTTTAAAAAATTTCCTATAAAAATAAGATATTTTTTTAAATTTTCTTATAAAAATAAGAAATTTTTGATAAATTTCCTATAAAAATAAGAAATTTTTTTAAATTTTCTTATAAAAATAAGAAATTTTTGAAAAATTTCTCATAAAAATAAGAAATTTTTGAAAAATTTCTTATAAAAATAAGAAATTTTTGAAAAATTTCTCTAAAAATAAGAAATTTTTTAAAAATTTCTTACAAAAATAAGAAATTTTTGAAAATTTTTTTATAAAAATAAGAAACTTTTGTAAAATTTCTTATAAAAATAAGAAATTTTTAAAAAATTTCTTATAAAAATAAGAAATTTTTGAAAAATTTCTTATAAAAATAAGAAATTTTTGAAAAGTTTCTTATAAAAATAATAAATTTTTGAAAATTTTCCTATAAAAATAAGAAATTTTTGAAAAATTTCCTATAAAAATAAGAATTTTTTGAAAAATTTCCTATAAAAATAATAAATTTTTGAAAATTTTCCTATAAAAATAAGAGAATTTTGTAAAATTTTCTATAAAAATAAGAAATTTTTGAAAAATTTTCTATAAAAATAAGAGAATTTTGTAAAATTTTCTATAAAAATAAGAAATTTTTGAAAAATTTCCTATAAAAAAAAGAAATTTTTGAATAACTTCTTATGAAAATAAAAACTTTTTGAATAATTTCCTATTAATTAAATAAATTAATTAAAATTTTTTAAATTTCCTATATAAATTAGAAATTTTTAGAAAAATTTCCTATAAAAATAAGAAATTTTTGAAAAATTTCCTATAGAAATAAGAAATTTTTGAAAAATTCCTATAAAAAGAAATTTTGGAAAAAATTTCTTATAAAAATAAGAAATTTTTTAAAAAATTTCCTAAAATAATAAGAAATTTTTGAAAAATTGTGTATAAAAATAAGAATTTTTGAAAAAAATTCCTATAAAAGTAAGTAATTTTTGAAAAATTTCCTATAAAAATAGGAAATTTTTAAAAAATTTCCTATAAAAATAGGAAATTTTTGAAAATTTTCCTATAAAAATAAGAAATTTTTGAAAAATTTTCTGTAAAAATAAGAGAATTTTGTAAAATTTTCTATAAAATAAGAAATTTTTTAAAAATTTCCTATAAAAATAAGAAATTTTTGAATAATTTCTTATCAAAATAAGAACTTTTTGAATAATTTCCTATAAAAATAGCAAATTTTTGAAATTTCCTATAAAAATAAGAAATTTTTGAAAAATTTCCTATAGAAATACCAAATTTTTTAAAAAATTCCTATCAAAATAAGAGAATTTTGTAAAATTTTCTATAAAAATATACAATTTTGGAAAAAAATTTTATAAAAATAGAAAATTTTTGAAAAATTTCCTATAAAAATAAGAAATTTTTGAAAAATTTCCAGTGGTTAGCCTGAAAAATCTTCTTAAATTTAAAATGTCTTTTCTAAACAAAATTTTGTCTTTAATCCTTTTGTTTGCTTAAAAATTCTTTTGTTTTTCTTTCTTAGTTTTTTTTGGAAAATTTAAATCCTTTTAGTGTTAATATGTATGAATATGTGTGTCATTGAATTAAACTGGGGGAAAACACATGTTTCTTTACACTTCTTTAAACAATTTGAATAAATGAATGAACGAACGAACGAACAAATGTTTTTGAACGAGCGAATGCCTATGCCTGCCTAAATGCCTGACTGTGTGAATGAATGAATGACTGACTGCATGCATGCTTGCCTTCCTTCCTGCCTCAGTTTTCGTATTTCGTGCGTTAATATTCATTATTTGTAAGTAAAGTCTAATATTTTTTGTTCTTGGATATTCTGATTCCTTTTACACTTTCCTGCCCTAAAAATCATATCGATTGCTTTGTATACGAGAATGTATGTTAAATTAATTTTTTCCTCCATCCTTTTCTCTTTCTGCTTTTATCTGTCCCTCAAAAATCTAATGCCTGCTTTAATAAATTTCTCTTTTGCTTTTATTGTAACAGTTTTGGTATTAGGCATAAAAAGGCATTTTTAAACAGTTTACAGAACATATTAAAGGCAAAGGCCAACCAAAGGAGAAAACCCATCTAAAAATTAGTGGCATAGAAAAACTCAACTCTTTGTGAATTTTCTATTAATTTATTTTTTTTTAAAGGGGGGAAATAAAGCCTTTGTTACAAAGGATTCTTGGCTCTGTACAAAAAAAGTTTTATGTTAAGAACAATCTTTAATTTTTTAATGAGATTTATTTTTTTTCATATCGTCATAAACCCCTTTGCGGGCTACACATATCAATTCTGAGACAATTTATCTAATAATTAATTACGAAATTTCAGAGACTACTTGACTTTTCCATTGGACCTCGTAAAGAATGAAATATTTTTATACCATTTAATTACTTTGGTGATTGACATAAATAAAATTTCACATTATATTTAAATTGTTGTAATTATTTTGTCATTAGTGAAACAGAAAGCGAATAAAATATAAGCCCTAAATAACCTTGGTCCAATAATGAAGAAAACGAATAAGAATCAGAATGGAAATAAGAAACGAAAAGAGAATTTTTTAAAATTTCCTTTTGAAATAGAAAATTTTTAAAAAATTTTCAATTAATAGAAATTTTTTTAAGATTTTTTTAGAAACTATAATTCGTATATATTTTATATTTTTTTTATTTTATTTTTCCTATGAAATTTTTTATATAAAAAATTTCCTTAAAAAGAAAGTGTATTCGCATTTGATCCCAATCTGTTACAAATATAACAGATTATTAATGTAAATAAATGTATGCATTGTTACCTATTTTACAAACACAACCAACACGAATTATGTTTTTAAACCATAAGTAAAAGCTCAGATTATCAATCAAAAAAAGGAAATAAACAAACATTTTTCCCTCCTTTTCTATAGAAATTTTTTATATAGAAATTTTTCTATAAAAATATTCTATAGAATTTATTTTTTTTTTTTAATTTCCTATAGAAATTTTTCAGACAAAAAAAAATTTCTATAAAAATTTTTCATATAAAAAATTTTCTATGAAAGTTTTACATATGAAAATTTTTCTATAAACATTTTTCATATGCTAAATTTTCTATAAAAATTTTTCATATGAAAATTTTTCTATAAAAATTAAAAATTTTTCTATAAAAATTTTTCATATGAAAAATTTTCTATAAAAATTTTTCATATGAAAAATTTTCTATAAAAATTTTTCATATGAAAAATTTTCTATAAAAATTTTTCATATGAAAAATTTTCTATAAAAATTTTTCATATGAAAAATTTTCTATAAAAATTTTTCATATGAAAAATTTTCTATAAAAATTTTTCATATGAAAAATTTTCTATAAAAATTTTTCATATGAAAAATTTTCTATAAAAATTTTTCATATGAAAAATTTTCTATAAAAATTTTTCATATGAAAAATTTTCTATAAAAATTTTTCATATGAAAAATTTTCTATAAAAATTTTTCATATGAAAAATTTTCTATAAAAATTTTTCATATGAAAAATTTTCTATAAAAATTTTTCATATGAAAAATTTTCTATAAAAATTTTTCATATGAAAAATTTTCTATAAAAATTTTTCATATGAAAAATTTTCTATAAAAATTTTTCATATGAAAAATTTTCTATAAAAATTTTTCATATGAAAAATTTTCTATAAAAATTTTTCATATGAAAAATTTTCTATAAAAATTTTTCATATGAAAAATTTTCTATAAAAATTTTTCATATGAAAAATTTTCTATAAAAATTTTTCATATGAAAAATTTTCTATAAAAATTTTTCATATGAAAAATTTTCTATAAAAATTTTTCATATGAAAAATTTTCTATAAAAATTTTTCATATGAAAAATTTTCTATAAAAATTTTTCATATGAAAAATTTTCTATAAAAATTTTTCATATGAAAAATTTTCTATAAAAATTTTTCATATGAAAAATTTTCTATAAAAATTTTTCATATGAAAAATTTTCTATAAAAATTTTTCATATGAAAAATTTTCTATAAAAATTTTTCATATGAAAAATTTTCTATAAAAATTTTTCATATGAAAAATTTTCTATAAAAATTTTTCATATGAAAAATTTTCTATAAAAATTTTTCATATGAAAAATTTTCTATAAAAATTTTTCATATGAAAAATTTTCTATAAAAATTTTTCATATGAAAAATTTTCTATAAAAATTTTTCATATGAAAAATTTTCTATAAAAATTTTTCATATGAAAAATTTTCTATAAAAATTTTTCATATGAAAAATTTTCTATAAAAATTTTTCATATGAAAAATTTTCTATAAAAATTTTTCATATGAAAAATTTTCTATAAAAATTTTTCATATGAAAAATTTTCTATAAAAATTTTTCATATGAAAAATTTTCTATAAAAATTTTTCATATGAAAAATTTTCTATAAAATTTTTTCATATGAAAAATTTTCTATAAAAATTTTTCATATGAAAAATTTTCTATAAAATTTTTTCATATGAAAAATTTTCTATAAAAATTTTTCATATGAAAAATTTTCTATAAAATTTTTTCATATGAAAAATTTTCTATAAAAATTTTTCATATGAAAAATTTTCTACAAAAATTTTTCATATGAAAAATTTTCTATAAAAATTTTTCATATGAAAAATTTTCTATAAAAATTTTTCATATGAAAAATTTTCTATAAAAATTTTTCATATGAAAAATTTTCTATAAAAATTTTTCATATGAAAAATTTTCTATAAAATTTTTTCATATGAAAAATTTTCTATAAAAATTTTTCATATGAAAAATTTTCTATAAAAATTTTTCATATGAAAAATTTTCTATAAAAATTTTTCATATGAAAAATTTTCTATAAAAATTTTTCATATGAAAAGTTTTCTATAAAAATTTTTCATATGAAAAGTTTTCTATAAAAATTTTTCATATGAAAAGTTTTCTATAAAAATTTTTCATATGAAAAGTTTTCTATAAAAATTTTTCATATGAAAAGTTTTCTATAAAAATTTTTCATATGAAAAGTTTTCTATAAAAATTTTTCATATGAAAAGTTTTCTATAAAAATTTTTCATATGAAAAGTTTTCTATAAAAATTTTTCATATGAAAAGTTTTCTATAAAAATTTTTCATATGAAAAGTTTTCTATAAAAATTTTTCATATGAAAAGTTTTCTATAAAAATTTTTCATATGAAAAGTTTTCTATAAAAATTTTTCATATGAAAAGTTTTCTATAAAAATTTTTCATATGAAAAGTTTTCTATAAAAATTTTTCATATGAAAAGTTTTCTATAAAAATTTTTCATATGAAAAGTTTTCTATAAAAATTTTTCATATGAAAAGTTTTCTATAAAAATTTTTCATATGAAAAGTTTTCTATAAAAATTTTTCATATGAAAAGTTTTCTATAAAAATTTTTCATATGAAAAGTTTTCTATAAAAATTTTTCATATGAAAAGTTTTCTATAAAAATTTTTCATATGAAAAGTTTTCTATAAAAATTTTTCATATGAAAAGTTTTCTATAAAAATTTTTCATATGAAAAGTTTTCTATAAAAATTTTTCATATGAAAAGTTTTCTATAAAAATTTTTCATATGAAAAGTTTTCTATAAAAATTTTTCATATGAAAAGTTTTCTATAAAAATTTTTCATATGAAAAGTTTTCTATAAAAATTTTTCATATGAAAAGTTTTCTATAAAAATTTTTCATATGAAAAGTTTTCTATAAAAATTTTTCATATGAAAAGTTTTCTATAAAAATTTTTCATATGAAAAGTTTTCTATAAAAATTTTTCATATGAAAAGTTTTCTATAAAAATTTTTCATATGAAAAGTTTTCTATAAAAATTTTTCATATGAAAAGTTTTCTATAAAAATTTTTCATATGAAAAGTTTTCTATAAAAATTTTTCATATGAAAAATTTTCTATAAAAATTTTTCATATGAAAAGTTTTCTATAAAAATTTTTCATATGAAAAATTTTCTATAAAAATTTTTCATATGAAAAGTTTTCTATAAAAATTTTTCATATGAAAAATTTTCTATAAAAATTTTTCATATGAAAAGTTTTCTATAAAAATTTTTCATATGAAAAGTTTTCTATAAAAATTTTTCATATGAAAAGTTTTCTATAAAAATTTTTCATATGAAAAGTTTTCTATAAAAATTTTTCATATGAAAAGTTTTCTATAAAAATTTTTCATATGAAAAATTTTCTATAAAAATTTTTCATATGAAAAATTTTCTATAAAAATTTTTCATATGAAAAATTTTCTATAAAAATTTTTCATATGAAAAATTTTCTATAAAAATTTTTCATATGAAAAATTTTCTATAAAAATTTTTCATATGAAAAATTTTCTATAAAAATTTTTCATATGAAAAATTTTCTATAAAAATTTTTCATATGAAAAATTTTCTATAAAAATTTTTCATATGAAAAATTTTCTATAAAAATTTTTCATATGAAAAATTTTCTATAAAAATTTTTCATATGAAAAATTTTCTATAAAAATTTTTCATATGAAAAATTTTCTATAAAAATTTTTCATATGAAAAATTTTCTATAAAAATTTTTCATATGAAAAATTTTCTATAAAAATTTTTCATATGAAAAATTTTCTATAAAAATTTTTCATATGAAAAATTTTCTATAAAAATTTTTCATATGAAAAATTTTCTATAAAAATTTTTCATATGAAAAATTTTCTATAAAAATTTTTCATATGAAAAATTTTCTATAAAAATTTTTCATATGAAAAATTTTCTATAAAAATTTTTCATATGAAAAATTTTCTATAAAAATTTTTCATATGAAAAATTTTCTATAAAAATTTTTCATATGAAAAATTTTCTATAAAAATTTTTCATGTGAAAATTTTCCTTCAAAATTTTTCATATAACAAATTTTCCATTTTTCCAAAAAATTTTTTATCGAAATTTTTCATTCCATTGAAATTTCTATAGAAATTCTATAGAAAATTTTTCACATGAAATTTTTCATATCAAAAATTTTCTATAGAAAATTTTGGTATGAAAAATATTTTTCATATAAAAAATATTCAATAGACATTTTTCATATATTTTTTTATAGAGATTTTTCATATAAAAAATTTTCTATAGAAATTTATTATATAAAAAATTTTCTATAGAAATTTTTCATATAAAAAATTTTCTACAGAAATTTTTCGTATAAAAAATTTTCTAAAGAAATTCTTCATATAAAAAATTTTTTATAAAATTTTCCATGTAAAAATTTTTCATACAAAAAAAAAATTTTTTATAAAAATTTTTCGTATAAAAATTTTCTATAGAAATTTTTTTTATTAAAAATTTTCTATAAAGATTTTCATATAAAAAAATTTTTATACAAATTTTTCATATAAAAATATAAAAATTTTCTAATGAAATTTCTCTTATAAAAAATTTTGTCCAGAAGTTTTTCATATAAAAAATTTCTATAAAAATTTTTCATATAAGAACATTTTTTATAGAAATTTTTTAAATAAAAATTTTCTATAGAAATTTTTCATATAAACAATTTCTATAGACATTTTTCAAATAAAAAATTATCTATAGAAATTTTTCATATAAAAAATTTTCTATAGAAATTTTTCATATCAAAAATTTTCTATACAAATTTTTCATATAAAAAATTTTTTATAGAAATTTTTCATATAGAAAATTTTTTATAGAAATTTTTCATATAAAAAATTTTTATAGAAATTTTTCATATAAAAAATTTTTTATAGAAATTTTTCATATAAAAAATTTTTTATTTAAATTTTTCATATAAATTTTTTATATAAAATTTTCTATAGAATTTTTTCATAAAGATTTCTTTTCAAGGCATAGGGTATTAAGTATGAATTAACCGATTTGACTTTGTTATTTGTTTTTAATATTTTACCCTCAACTAATAACATCTCATTTATTACATTAAATTCCAACATCAAACTCATTTAATAAATAGTCCAAACATAAATTTCCCTTATTCGATATATTAATGCCGTTGTCCTTATTTAGAAAAGAAAATCCCCTTTGGCTTTAAGTTTTCTCTGTCCTTTATTTTTTCATCTGCGTTTTTATAAGATTTTTGTTAAATAATTGCAATATCAACCATATAAAAACCATTAAAACATTATTTTAAGTGTTTCCCTTTCCCTTGAATTCTACACTCAGAATATTATTTAAGTAAAATTAACTTAAAATGTAATTTGAAATGAATGAATATTCATTTAAAATCCGGTCAACTGATTTTTCATTCAAATTCAATATATATTTCATTTAAATTTAACTGGCAAATATTTAAACTACATTTTCAGTTTTAAAAACGGAATATTCAGTTGTTTTCAAAAAAATTACTGACAAAAATTTAAACTACATTTTTAGTATAAAAAACGGAAATTTTCATTTATTTATAAAAAATTGAATGGTAAAAAACTACGTAAAATTTCCGTAAAACGGACAATTTTCATTTGTTTTTGTAATTAATATAAAAGACGAAACCATAAAAAGGTTATATCCTTTAAGGCATCAAAAAACCAAACAGACAAAACAAAGTTTGTTGTTTGCTTAGGCCATACCCCGTGATAGGCGGCCAGTATTATAAAAAGTTTCTTCAGTAAGCAAACCTAAGATACTTAAGGAAAACCAATAATTAAACAAATACGAATTATATTTGATATAATAATTGAAAAAATATATAAAAACTAAACAACTGATATTTTCAAATGTTACGGATTTTCAGTATTTTTTTGTAGGTTGTTTTTTAAACAAATGTATAAATATGTTAAAAATCAATTTTCATATAAATTTAAATGAATATTCATTTGAAAACAACATAACCGAAAATTTTCTAAACAACATACAATCAGTTACTGTAATAATTTCCTGAGTGTAGAAATGGAAGGAGAAAATTTTTCTCTAATAGGGGTCACAAATTCTATATAAATAACTGAACCCAACTCATATTATAAAGCTTCATGTTTAAGGGTGCCGTAGGAGGGGGCAGAGGAAAAAGAAGCGAAAATATTTTTATTTTATTATATTTTTTTATATTTCTGTGTTATTCCACATAATATTGTTGTAAATGTCTATAATTTAGCAAACTGTCAAATGTAAACATGTTCGCTGGTGCTTTTTACACTGAAGAAAATCATTGGATTCTTTAACATCAACTAAACTTAAAATGTGTTCATGTTGATTCAACATTGCAATTTTTTCTGTGTATATCTTTAGTACTCAGTTCAGTTGATTTTTTCTTTGCTTTTTTTTTAATATAAAAATAATAATAATGTTATTTTTCCTCTGGTTTGTTGAGCTCTCTAGCAAAGATAGACAATGTTCTGAAGAATGTTGGGACAGACATACCAACGGATGGATGAAGTTTGGAAGAAGGACAGACAGACAGACAGACCAACATTAATGTATTTGACCTTAACGCGTAGCTATAAAAATTGACTGCATTGCAGGAAACCATGACAGCAACAATTGACAACATAAAGTCCTCCGAAAAAAATTATTATTATAAAGGAAAAACTTAACTCATGTTCATTTTTCTCCTGTCAGCCATACACAGAAATATATTGGCCTTAAGGTGTACTTTGGTATTGGAAGAAAACATAAAGTTTTTCGCAGTATAAAAAAGAAAATTGCGAAAAAAAACTTTTTAACATCAATTGATAGGGTGAAGAAAATGGGAGGAAAATATAATTTAAAAATATTGACAGACAGGAATTAGGAAATGGGAAAATATTAAGTTGATCAATAAATTGAGATGTTTTTTATTTGTGGAAATTACGGGATATAAAAAAAATATATTTTTTCGGGAAATTAAATTAAAAGAACCAAAAATATTTCAAAATTTTCCTACATAGATAAGAAATTTTTTGAAAATTTTATATAAAATTAAGAAATTTTTGAAAATTTCCTATAAAAATAAGAAATTTTTGAAAATTTCCTATAAAAATAAGAAATTTTTGAAAATTTCCTATAAAAATAAGAAATTTTTGAAAAATTTCCTATAAAAATAAGAAATTTTTTGAAAAATTTCCTATAAAAATAGGAAATTTTTGAAAAATTTCCTATAAAAATATGAAATGTTTGAAAATTTTCCTATATAATAAGAAATTTTTGAAAAATTTTCTATAATAAGAAGAAATTTTTGAAAAATTTACTATAAAATAAGATATTTTTGAAAAATTTCCTATAAAAATAGGAAATTTTTGAAAAATTTTCTATAAAAATAGGAAATTTTTGAAAAATTTCCTATAAAAATAGGAAATTTTTGAAAAATTTCCTATAAAAATAGGAAATTTTTGAAAAATTTCCTATAAAAATAGGAAATTTTTGAAAAAGTTCCTATAAAAATATGAGTTGTAAAAAATTTCCTATCAAAAAAAAATTTTTTGAAAAATTTCCTATAAAAAAATAAATTTTTGAAAAATTTCCTATAAAAATATGAAATTTTTGAAAAATTTCCTAAAAAAATAAGAAATTTTTGAAAGGTGTTTTATAAAAATCAGAAATTTTTTAAAATTTCTGAAAAATTTTTCATAAAATCAGAAAATTTTCTTAAAATTTCCTATAAAAATAAAATATCTTTGTAAAATTTCCTATAAAAATAAGTTATTTTTAAAAAAATTGCTATGATGATTAGAAATTTTTTGAAAAATTTCCTATAAAAATAAGAAATTTTTGAAAAATTTCCTATAAGAATAATAAATTTTTGAAAAATTTTGTATAAAAATTTAATAAAAAACAATTTCCTATAAATATTACAAATTTTTGAGAAATTTCCTATAAAAATAATTTTTTTTTTAAATTTCCTATAAAACTAAGAAAAATTTTAAAATTTTTTTATGAAAATTAGAAATTTTTTAAAAATTTCCTATAAAAAAAAGAAATTTGTGAAAAATTTGCTATAAACATAAGAAATTTTGTAAAATTTGCGTTAAATATAAGAAAATTTTGAAAAATTTCTACAAAAAACAAGAAATTTTTGAAAATTTTCCAATTAAAAATAAGAAATTTTTGAAAATTTTTCTATAAAAAAAAAAAAATTTTTTGAAATTTTTTAAAAATTTTTCCATAAAAAGATAAAATTGTTAAAAAATTTCTTATAAAAAGAAAGGAAATTTTTAAGAAATTTCTTACAAAAATAAGAAATTTATGAAACAAATTTTATAAAATAAAAAATTTAAAAAATTTCCTATAAAAATAAGAAATTTTTGAAAAGATTCCTATAAAAATAAGAAATTTTTGTAAAATTTCGTATTGAAATGGAAAACTTTTGAAAAATTTCCTATAGAAATAGAAAGTTTTTGAAAAATTTTCTATAGAAATAAGAAATTTTTAAAAGTCCTATAAAAATAAGAAATTTTTGAAAAATTTTGTATAAAAATAAGTTTGGAAAATTTGCTATAAAAATAAGAATTTTTAAAAAATTTCCTATAAAAATAAGAATTCTTGAAAAATTTCCTATCAAAATAAGACATTTTTGAAAAATTTGCCATAAAAATGAGAAATTGTTGCAAATTTTCTTAAAAAATAAGAAAATTTTGAAAAATTTCCTACAAAAATAAAAAAATTATTAAAATTTTCCAATAAAAAATACGAAATTTTTTGAAAATTTGAAATTTTTTCGATAAAAATAAGAAATTTTTTAAAATTTTTCCATAGAAAGATAAAATTGTTGAAAAATTTCCTATAAAAAAAAATGTTATAAAAATTTCCTACAAAAATAAGAAATTTATGAAAAAATTTTGAAAAATTTCCTATAAAAGTCAGAAATTTTTGAAAAAATTCCTATAAAAATCAGAAATTGTTTATTCCTATAAAAATCCTATAGAATAAGAAATTTTTTAAAAAATTCCTATAAAGATAATACATGTTTTTTTTATTAAATTTCCTATCGAAAAATAAGAAATTTTGAAAAATATAATAAAAATAAGAAATTTTTGAAAAATTTCCTATAAATATAAGCAATTGTTGAAAATTTCTTATAAATAAAGATAAGATCCCAGCAAAACTTTGGTAATGGCAAGTACTCTGATAACTGGTTACCTTGTAACGACTACAACATACCATCCGAATAAATAATAAGTTATTACAGAAGTACTTATTTGTAATTAAGATGGTAATTTAAACTGAATGGCCCCGGTTCAAATCCCACCAAGGGCAACAATTTTTTTTAGTTTTTTTTTTATCAAAAGAGTCTTTTTAAATGATTTTTAAATTTTAAGAACTTAAATATTATCTTCTGTAAAAAAAATTTGTAAAACTAACTCACGTTAATGAAAAAATACCATCATGAGTCAATTTTGATTATGTAGGGGATGTTGAATACCAAACACGATTCTAATTGGTCTTAACTTGGTAAGCCCAACTTATCTGGGTCATCCTTCATCTCAACTGTGGACACACACCTCCTCATGGTATCACCCGGGAAGCTAGTTTAACACCCATTAATATTGTTAGTTAACATGTTCCGAGAGTTGTCCCATAAGATCGATAAAAATGGGTTAGGATTACGGGCTAGTAACCCTCTCTTGAAAAAAAATACAATGAAGAGGATAAAATTAGAATTGAAATGTCCCACTACCTAATGTTAGAGAAGGATGTCCGAAACTTCGATAGAAAGACCAAGTAGAGGAACATTTTTCAAAGCTTGGCCTATAAAATTATATAATATTCGCACAAGATCGAAATCCATGGAATTCTAAAATATGCTCGGACTTTGACCTTTAAAGGTTGCAACATTTAAGTAAGAGTCAATCTTATGTAAAAACTTATACAAAAAAGAAGATTTAAATTGTTTAAGTTTTAAAATAATTTAAAAAAAAAATTAAAATAATTACAAAAAATCGTATAAAAATATTTTTCCAAAAATTACAACAAAGCAAAAAAAAGCAGGGAAAAACAGTTATTTTCACATGATTTTGGATCTAAAAATAAAAATTGTTTATATTAATTATAAGCTGCTAAGCTTTCAACATATGAAGTAGCTCAGTGGAAGAGTCTCTGCCTAGCAGTCGGAGGGTCTGGGTTCGAGCCCCCATTGGATCATAAAAAAAAATTTGTATTTCGTTTAAAAATATATGTTTTTAATAAAACAACAACAAAAAAGTTGTTGCTGTAGTTGTTGTTGCTTTCAAATTGCTTACCCAAGTCATTACTTTTCTGCAATTGGTAAGTACTTGCCTCCAATGACATCCCCATGTTAATGTAATGACTTAAACAGCGAATGAGTAAGTAGTTCGTGTTTAATAGTTTAACTGTTTAACTCATTATTTGGTAATGAAAAGTTTTACTGGGATATTTTTGAAAAAAAAAGTTTATACAAATTATAAACTTTTTAAAAATATCTTATAAAAATAAGAAATTCTTAAAATATTTTCTAATAATTTTTACTAACAACGTGTGTTTTCCCTTTAGACATAATTTAAAATTAATTAAATCCCTAATGGAATCTTAAAAAAAAAATTTCCTTGCCACTAAAACTTCTCAAAAGTTTAAAGCAAGAAATACCAAAATAAAAAATACAAAAGTATTTAAAACAACGAAAAAGCACTTAAAATAACAAAACATAATTTGAAAGGTAAAATCATAATTTTTTATTGTAAAAAAAGAAGCGGGATAACTTTTTGACAAACCAAGAACTGTAACAATGGGAAAATGAAAAAATGCTAAAAGCAACTTAAGCTTTTGAAAGAATCAAAATCGTTTCCCTAAAAGTCTCTAAGGATTCGTAGTCGCAGCTGCTGCTTTTACATGCAAACCAACCAGTCACTTAGTTACTCAACCATTCAACCATCAAGGAAATTAAAAAATCTAGTTGTCTTATATAAATTCTAAAGTTGAAGATGATGATGGTGGCTTACCGCGCTCTTTGTCATGCAACAATGGATGCACTGCAACAGGACTCTGGGGTCGTTTAATTTAATGGAGATTAATTACAATTTCAAACGGCGAAAAGAAAACAGAAAAATGTAGTAGATGTCACTCTTCTTTTTTCTTTGAGGGTCCTTGGTGTTCTCTAGATGGTTTTGTTTAAGTTTATTCATAACTTCAAAGACCGTGTCCTGTAGCTGTAAGCGGATAAGTGGTTAAAGTTGTTGGTAAAATAAAGTAAAAGCTTTAATTGACGAAAGTTTAGTTCACAGTATGCAAGAAAGAAATTTTTATAGGAAATTTTTCAAAAATGTCTTACTTTAATAGCAAATTTTTTAAAAATTTCTTATTTTTGTAGGAAATTTTTCAAAAATTTATTTTTTTTATAGGAAATTTTTTAAAAATTTCTCAGTTTTGTAGAAAAGTTATCAAAAAATTTTAAAAATGTTGGTGGGGAAACCTTTCCTCGACGCGTTTCGATGGTTGGTTAGACCATCTCATCAGGAGGATTATCCCTAATTTTCTTATATTTATAGAAATTTTTTTTAAAATTTCTTATTTTTATAGGAAATTTTTCAAAATTTCTTATTTTCATAGGAATTTTTTTTAAATTTCTTTATTTTTACAGGAAATTTTAAAAAATTTGTTAGTTTTATAGAACATTTTTCAAAATTTTCTTATTTTTATAAAAAGTTTTTCAAAAATTTCCTATTTTTATAGGAAATTTTTCAAAAATTTAAAGGAAATTTTTCAAAAGTTTTTAATTTTTATAAGAAATTTTTCAAAAATTTATTTTTTTTATGGGAAATTTTTTAAAAATTTCTCAGTTTTGTAGAAAAGTTATCAAAAATTTTTTATTTTTTTAGGAAATTTTTGAAAAATTTCTTTTTTTTATAGGAATTTTCTTACTTTTGTAGGAAATTTTTAAAAAATTTCTTATTTTAAAGGAAATTTTTGTATTTTTTAAAGGAACATTTTCAAATATTTCTTATTTTTATAGAACATTTTTCAAAAATTTCTCATTTTTATAGGATGTTTTTTTAATTCCTAGGAAATTTTGCAAAAATTTCTTATTTTTATAAGAAATTTTTCAAAAATTTGTTATTTTTATAGGAAATGTTTCAAAAATTTTCTACTTTTATAGGAAATTTTTCAAAAATTTCTTATAAATATAGGACATTTTTCATAACTTCCCTTTTTTTATATAGAACATTTTTCAAAATTTTTTTATTTTATTGCAAATTTTCTAAAATTTTTTATTTTTACTGAAAATTTTTAAAAAATTTTATTTTTAAAGGAAATTTTTCTATTTTCTAAAAGAAAATTTTTCAAATATTTCTTATTTTTATAGAAAATTTTTTCAAAAATTTCCTATTTTTATAGGAAATTTTTTAAAAATTTCCTGTTTTTATAGCAAATTTTTCAAAAATTTTCTGTTGTTTTAGAATTTTTTTTATTTCCAATTTTTATAGAAAATTTCTAAAAATATTTCCCATTTTATGGGAAATTTTTAAAAATTTTTTAATTTTGGTTGATATATTTTAAAAATATCCTATTGTTATATGAAATTTTTCAAAACATTCTTATTTCTAAAGGAAATTTTTTAAAAATTTATATAGCAAATTTTTCAAAAATTTCCTATTTTTACAGGAAATTTTTAAAAAATTTTTAAAAAATTTCCGATTCTTACAGAATATTTTTAAAAAATTTCCTATTTTGATTGGATATTTTTTTATAAAAAACTTTAAAAAATTTTTTAAAACATTCTTATTTTTTTAAGAATTTTTTCAAAAATTCCTTATTTTTATACAAATTTTACATAAATTTCTTTTTTTTTTTTGTAGGAAATTTTCTTATTTTTCCATAGAAAATTTCTTTTTCGTTATGACATATTTTTAAAGTATATAAGAAATTCTTTAATATTTTAAAATTTCCAAGATTTTCTTATTTTTATATCTTTTAAAAGTTTCCTATTTTTAAAGGAAATTTTTTAAATATTTCTTATTTTTATTTTAATTTTTCCTTCATTAAAATTTTCTTATTTAATTACTCACATTTAATCTTGTTTTAGATCCAATTTAAAATCCATTCCGTGAACATAATTTACACTTGACGTTCTGCATTATAAAAGGGGAAATGAAAAAACTAAATTTAATAATAATATTTTAAAATTAAATATGACTACAATTTAATTGTCTAATGCGAGTGTAAAATTAAACAAATTTATTTAATGTTTCTTAACTCTATCTCTTTCTGTTTTACGCCACTACTCCAGCCATTCATTCGTCATTCTTGGCATTGCTTACAGTTTCGTTTAATGTCCCTGAAAATAAATGTAAACTCACTATCTAGGTAAAATTTTCTAGCACACTTGCATCCAGTTATTGCAGGTGTATGTTTCCCTACATAAAAAGACGTTTTCTCAACATAAACTTGAGCGTTCATGCAACATTTATGTGGTAGTAACGACGACAATGGCAGTAACTTTCCACAACTACAAGTGTTCATGAGTACAAGTATTTTTACTTTGAATAACAAGATTTTATAAAATTTTCTTTTTATTTTTTGTTCATATATTTTTGCTTTGTTTTATGGAGTGAGTAAGCGAGCAGAGAAAGTGCTGCTATTCCAGATACAACATATTTTTGTGAAGGTGCCAATGTATGAGTTTTAGTGTAGGTTGTCTGAATGTGTGTGTGTGAGTTTAAAAGACGTATCCTGTTCATGATAATATAAGATAAATATTAACTTACATCCTTAAGGTAAATTGCGTATTTTCTTTCATTTTATGTTATATTTTTTATGTTCTTTATTTTTACACTTTAAATACAAATTTAACATATGGAATTTTTAAATAAAAAAACCCTTATATGAAATTTATACAAAATTAAAAATTTTTAACAAACTTTCTGTAAAAATTGTAATTTTTTGAAAAATTTCCTATAAAAATAGGAAATTTTTGAAAAATTTCCTATAAAAATAGGAAGTTTTTGAAAAATTTCCTATAAAAATAGGAAATTTTTGAAAAATTTCCTATAAAAATAGGAAATTTTTGAAAAATTTCCTATAAAAATAGGAAATTTTTGAAAAATTTCCTATAAAAATAGGAAATTTTTGAAAAATTTCCTATAAAAATAGGAAATTTTTGAAAAATTTCCTATAAAAATAGGAAATTTTTGAAAAATTTCCTATAAAAATAGGAAATTTTTGAAAAATTTCGTATAAAAAATAGGAAATTTTTGAAAAATTTCCTATAAAAATAGGAAATTTTTGAAAAATTTCCTATAAAAATAGGAAATTTTTGAAAAATTTCCTATAAAAATAGGAAATTTTTGAAAAATTTCCTATAAAAATAGGAAATTTTTGAAAAATTTCCTATAAAAATAGGAAATTTTTGAAAAATTTCCTATAAAAATAGGAAATTTTTGAAAAATTTCCTATAAAAATAGGAAATTTTTGAAAAATTTCCTATAAAAATAGGAAATTTTTGAAAAATTTCCTATAAAAATAGGAAATTTTTGAAAAATTTCCTATAAAAATAGGAAATTTTTGAAAAATTTCCTATAAAAATAGGAAATTTTTGAAAAAATTCCTATAAAAATAGGAAATTTTTGAAAAATTTCCTATAAAAATAGGAAATTTTTGAAAAATTTCCTATAAAAATAGGAAATTTTTGAAAAATTTCCTATAAAAATAGGAAATTTTTGAAAAATTTCCTATAAAAATAGGAAATTTTTGAAAAATTTCCTATAAAAATAGGAAATTTTTGAAAAATTTCCTATAAAAATAGGAAATTTTTGAAAAATTTCCTATAAAAATAGGAAATTTTTGAAAAATTTCCTATAAAAATAGGAAATTTTTGAAAAATAGGAAATTTTTGAAAAATAGGAAATTTTTGAAAAATAGGAAATTTTTGAAAAATTTCCTATAAAAATAGGAAATTTTTGAAAAATTTCCTATAAAAATAGGAAATTTTTGAAAAATAGGAAATTTTTGAAAAATAGGAAATTTTTGAAAAATAGGAAATTTTTGAAAAATTTCCTGTAAAAATAGGAAATTTTTGAAAAATTTCCTATAAAAATAGGAAATTTTTGAAAAATTTCCTATAAAAATAGGAAATTTTTGAAAAATTTCCTATAAAAATAGGAAATTTTTGAAAAATTTCATATAAAAATAGGAAATTTTTGAAAAATTTCCTATAAAAATAGGAAATTTTTGAAAAATTTCCTATAAAAATAGGAAATTTTTGAAAAATTTCCTATAAAAATAGGAAATTTTTGAAAAATTTCCTATAAGAATAGGAAATTTTTGAAAAATTTCCTATAAGAATAGGAAATTTTTGAAAAATTTCCTATAAGAATAGGAAATTTTTGAAAAATTTCCTATAAAAATAGGAAATTTTTGAAAAATTTCCTATAAAAATAGGAAATTTTTGAAAAATTTCCTATAAAAATAGGAAATTTTTGAAAAATTTTCTATAAAAATAGGAAATTTTTGAAAAATTTCCTATAAAAATAGGAAATTTTTGAAAAATTTCCTATAAAAATAGGAAATTTTTGAAAAATTTCCTATAAAAATAGGAAATTTTTGAAAAATTTCCTATAAAAATAGAAAATTTTTGAAAAATTTCCTATAAAAATAGGAAATTTTTGAAAAATTTCCTATAAAAATAGGAAATTTTTGAAAAATTTCCTATAAAAATAGGAAATTTTTGAAAAATTTCCTATAAAAATAGGAAATTTTTGAAAAATTTCCTATAAAAATAGGAAATTTTTGAAAAATTTCCTATAAAAATAGGAAATTTTTGAAAAATTTCCTATAAAAATAGGAAATTTTTGAAAAATTTCCTATAAAAATAGGAAATTTTTGAAAAATTTCCTATAAAAATAGGAAATTTTTGAAAAATTTCCTATAAAAATAGGAAATTTTTGAAAAATTTCCTATAAAAATAGGAAATTTTTGAAAAATTTCCTATAAAAATAGAAAATTTTTGAAAAATTTCCTATAAAAATAGGAAATTTTTGAAAAATTTCCTATAAAAATAGGAAATTTTTGAAAAATTTCCTATAAAAATAGGAAATTTTTGAAAAATTTCCTATAAAAATAGGAAATTTTTGAAAAATTTCCTATAAAAATAGGAAATTTTTGAAAAATTTCCTATAAAAATAGGAAATTTTTGAAAAATTTCCTATAAAAATAGGAAATTTTTGAAAAATTTCCTATAAAAATAGGAAATTTTTGAAAAATTTCCTATAAAAATAGGAAATTTTTGAAAAATTTCCTATAAAAATAGGAAATTTTTGAAAAATTTCCTATAAAAATAGGAAATTTTTGAAAAATTTCTTATAAAAATAGGAAATTTCCTATAAAAATAGGAAATTTTTGAAAAATTTCCTATAAAAATAAGAAATTTTTAAAAATTTCCTATAAAAATAGGAAATTTTTGAAAAAATTTTAAAAATATCTCATAAAATATAAATTTTTTGAAAAATTTCTTATTGAAATAAAAAAAAAATGGATAAATTATAATTTTCTTCATTTTGACCCATTGTGCATGCAACGAAATTAGTTTTTCGTACACCTGCAGTCGTTTACACAAGAATATACCACCTTTGGGTAATGAGAATGTTGCTCATAACATCACACCTACACCCTCATTTATATACAAACATTTGTGTAGTTTAAACTCTCCCTCAATTCTCTTAGATGTTGTGACATTTTATGTTGCCGAGTTCCTTGTATTTTGTTTTTAGCCAATAACACATTTCTTCCTTAAAGCCCAAGTGTAAACATAACAGAGTAGAGTGTGTATGTATGTGTGTTAGAGAGCAGTCGTATTTGTATCTGAGATACGTTTAAAACCACTTACAGGATACAACTACAGATTGTTAAACTGAAATTGAAATAATAATCTTGTTTTGTGTTATTTTTTTCATTTTGGTTTTCTTGTTTTACATCTTTATATTAAAAAATATTTCTTGTATTTTTCACAAACATCTCGAGTTCCCTTCTGTAGTTTCCAAGATTAAAAAATAATACCCAGGTAATTTTACACAACAAGACAAGACCAAAGAAATGCAAAAAAATAGAAGATTAAAAGAAAAAATATGTAAATTGAATAATAAATTTCATTAAAATGTAGAAAATAATGTAGTGTTAAATTTCTAACAAGTTTAGAGGTTTTTGCGGTTAAAGGAGCTTGTAATATTTTTTCCAACTATTACGTTTTATTTAGCATGTATTTGGGTTTTCTCTGATGCAAAAATGTATTTTATTTAATTCGTTTTTTGTGTAAATGTTATCGTTCAGGAGGGGTCAGAAAAATGTAACCATTTAAGTACACTAATGAGTTTTGTAATCTGGAAATATAAAGTTATAAAGTTAGCAGGGCATAGGAAGGTATTTCTAAATGTTTTAGCTATTAATATATATATAATTATAGAAAGACTTAAATTGTTTTTGGGATTTAGAGGTCATCAGAATTAAATGCGTTTTTAATTGTGCTTAAGGCTAAATATCGACAAGGCCTTACGTTTTTTTAGGATTTTATGATTAGTAATAAATATTTTATCGATTAAATTTCGAGTACTTGAATAATTAATTTAAAAAACTAAGGAATATGGTGGAAGAAATTTCAATAACAATAAAACAATGTTAATGGTTTTTTTTATAAAAATAAGAAATTTTTGAAAAACTTCCTATAAGATTAAGAAAATTTTGAAAAATTTCTTATAAAACTAAGAAGTTTTTTTTTTTTAATTTCCTATAAAAATAAGAAATTTTTGAAACGTTTTTAAAAAAATATGAATTTTTTTTTAAATTTTCTCCAGAAATATGAAATTTTTGAAAACATTTCTTTAGAAATAAGAAATTTTTGAAAATTTTTCTATAAAAATAGTAATTCTTTTTAAATTTCCTTTAAAAATAAGATTTTTTTTTGAGAAATTTCGTAAAAAAATAAGAAATTTTTGAAAAATTTCCTATAAAAATTACAAGTTTTTAAAAAAATTCCTATAAAAATAAAACTTTTTTGAAAAATATCCTTTGATTTTCAAAAATTTCTTATTTATTTTTGAAATTTTTTAAAAATTTCCTAAAAAGTTAAAAATTTGTTAAAGAATTTCGTATAAAAATTACAAATTTATGAAAATTTTCCTATAAAAGTAAGAATTTTTTTCTAAAAATAAGAAATTTTTGAAAACTTTGCTATAAAAATATGAAATTTTTCAAAAATTTCCTATAAAAATAAGAAATTTTTCAAAATTACAAGTTTTTGAAAAATTTCCGATATGAATAAGGATTTTTTAAAATTTTTTTCTAAAAATAAGAAATTTTTGAAAAATTTCGTATGAAAATAAGAAATTTTTAAAAATTTCCTACAAAATTCATTTTTTTTAAATAAGAAATTTTTTAAAAATTTTCTATAAAAATAAAATAATTTTGAAAAATTTCCTATAAAAATAAGAAATTTTATTAAATTTTTTTTTAAAAAATGAGAAATTTTTAAAAAATTTCCCATAAAAATAAGAAACTTTTGAACAATTTTCCAAAAATTAAAAATAAAAGTTCTTATAAAAATAACAAATTTTTGAAAATTTTTGTATAGTAATAAGAAATTTTTTAAAAATTTCCTAAAAAAAATTTTTCAAAAATTTCCAAAAAAAAAAAATCCTAAAAGAGATAAGAAATTTTTGACAAAATTGGCGTAAATTTTTGAAAAATTTCCTATTAAAACAAGAAATTTTTGAAAAATCTCCTTTAAAAATTAAAAATTTTTCAAAATTTTCCTATAAAAATAAGAAATTTTTGAAAAATTTTCTATCAAAATAAGAAATTTTTGAAAAATTTAAAAATTTCCTACAAAATTAGAAAATCTAAAAACAATAAATTTTTTAAATATCTCCTAAAAAAGTAAGAAATTTTTTTAAATTCTATAAAAAAAAATTTTTTAAAAATTTTTTATATAGATAAGAAACTTTTGAAAAATTTCTTATAAGAATAAGAAATATTTAAAAAATTCCTAAAAAAAAAAATTTTAATTTCGTATAAAAATAAGTAATTTTGAAAAATTTCGTATGAAAGTAAGAAATTTTTGAAAAATTACCTAAAAAAATAAAATAAAATTTGAAAAATTTCCTATAAAAATAAAAAAAATTTTGGAAAATTTCCTTTAAAAATAAAACATTTTTGAAAATTTTCCTTTAAAAGTAAGAATTCTTTTTGAAAAATTTCCTATAAAAATAAGATTTTTTTTTTTTAAATTTTCTTAAAGAAAGAAATTTTTGAAAAATTTTCTATAGAAAAATAAGTAGTTTTTGATAAATACAAAATTTGTTAGATTTTATAAAAAAATTAAATCCATTCGTGTGTAAAAATAATTGCCATTAATCCACTTTACTAAAAACTTTCTGTCCTCGAAACACTTTTTGAATCATATTAACAAATTACATGAAAATTATATACTTCAGATTTATAGTTTTTAATGATTATATAAAACTTGTCAAGTTATTTTAAAAGTACTTCAATTCTTCTAAAAAGCCCTTAAAATCCTTAAAAAATTATCTCATTTACTAACAAGTGTATCTAGTTACTGACACAGCTTTTTTCATAATCAATTCATTTTTCTTGGAACACACTCATAAAATAGATACTTATACACATGTATAACATAAAAAAAAAAAATTAAAACTAAAGCCACACAGAAATTCATATTTTATTTAGATTTTATTTCAAAGCATTTAATAACGCAAAATAAAATGCACAAAAAAATTTACAAAGTTTTATATTTTACACAGAAACCAAAACCCACATGTAGTTTGTAAAAATTTACAAAGTTTGAAAAACCTTGAACTAAATTCAGATTTCTGTGAATTTCTCTATCTATAACGTTTTGCTGTTTATAATTTTGCATTCCATACATACGTACATGTGAATTATATACATATGTTGTAGATACATATGAATGTATGCAAAATAAAACACATACAGGACAATTTAAGTTGTCGGAATATAGAAATAAAAATTTTAATATAAGTATGTCACCATACTTGTGTGTGTTTGTATCATTGCTTTACTTTCATATAATTTTGCTTATATTTCTCAATGTCTCCGACTAATGATGAGCAAAAAGAAAAATGAAAATGTTAAAGAAATTGTTAAAAAATATTCGTCATTATTAAAAATTTTAAAAAAAATTTCAAAAATTCCTTATTTGAGAGGAAATTTTTCAAAAATTTCTTATCTTCATACGAAATTTTTAAACAAAATTATTTTATTATTATTATTTTTGTAAGAATTTTTTAATTTTTTTTTCTAATATTTTTTTTTATTTTTATAGGAAAATTTTTAAAATTTTCTTATTTTTATCTGAAATTTTTCAAACATTTAATTTCTTTTACAGGAAATTGTTCAAAATTTTTTTTTTATAGGAAATTTTACAAAAATTTCTTATTTTTGTAGTAATTTTTTTTTTTAATTTCTAACCTTTTTTCTAAAATTTGTAAAATTCTTTTATTTTTGTAGAAAATTTTTAAAAAATTTCTTATATTTAAAGGAAATTTTTCAAAATTGTCTTAGTTTTATAGAAAATTAAAAGAAAATTCTGACGTTTATAGGAACATTTTTAAAAATGTTTTAAAATATTTCTTATTTTTATAGGAAATTTTTCAAAAATTTCTTATTTTTTATAGGAAATTTTTCAAAAATTTCTTATTTTTATAAGAAATTTTTCAAAAATTTCTTATTTTTATAGGAAATTTTTCAAAAATTTCTTATTTTTATAGGAAATTTTTCAAAAATTTCTTATTTTTATAGGAAATTTTTCAAAAATTTCTTATTTTTATAGGAAATTTTTCAAAAATTTCTTATTTTTTTTTTATAGGAAATTTTTCATAAATTTCTTATTTTTTTATAGGAAATTTTTCAAAAATTTCTTATTTTTTAATAGAAAAATTTTCAAAAATTTCTTATTTTTATAGGATATTTTTTTTTTTCAAAAATTTCTTATTTTTATAGGAAGTTTTTCAAAAATTTCTTATTTTTATAGGAAATTTTTCAAAAATTTCTTATCTTTATAGGAAATTTTTCAAAAATTTATAATTTTTATAGGAAAATTTTTCAAAAATTTCTTATTTTTATAGGAAATTTTTCAAAAATTTCTTATTTTTATAGGAAGTTTTTCAAAAATTTCTTATTGTTATAGGAAATTTTTCAAAAATTTAAAATTTTTGTAGGTACATATTTAAAAATTTCTGATTTTTATAGGAAATTTCTAAAAAAATATTTTATTTTGATAGAAGTTTTTTTTCAAAAATTTCTTATTTTTGTAGAAAATTTGTGAAACATTTCGTATTTTAATACAAAATTTTTCAAAAGTTTCTTAGTTTTCTAGGAAATTTTTCAAAAATTTCTTATTTTTTTTAGAAAATTTCTCAAAAGTTTCTTATTTTTGTAGGATATTTTTCAAAAATTCCTTTTTTTACAGAAAATTTTTAAAAAATGTTTTCTTATTTTTGTAGGATTTTTTTTTTAAATTTCTTACCTTTTTAGGAAAATTTGTAAAATTCTTTTATTTTTGTGGAAAATTTTTAAAAAATTTCTTATTTTTAAAGGACATTTTCAAAATTGTCTTAGTTTATAGAAAATTAAAAAAAATTCTGATGTTTATAGGAATATTTTTAAAAATATTTTAAGAAATTTCTTATTTTTATAGGAAATTTTTTAAAAGCTTCTTATTTTTATAGGAAATTTTTAAAAAATTTCTAATTTTTATAGGAAATTTTTAAAAAATTTCTTATTTTTGATAGGAACTTTTTCAAAAATTTCTTATTATTTTATAGGAAATTTTTCAAAAATTTCTTATTTTTATAGGATATTTTTCAAAAATTTCTTATTTTTATAGGAAATTCTTCAAAAATTTCTTATTTTTATACGAAATTTTTCAAAAGTTTCTAATTTTTCTAGGGAATTTTTTTAAAAATTTCTTATTTTTATAGGAAGTTTTTCAAAAAGTTTTTATATTTATAGGAAATTTTTTAAAAATGTCTTATTTTTATAGGAAATTTTTAAAAAATTTGTTATTTTTAAAGGAAATTTTTAAAAAATTTCTCATTTTTATAGAAAATTTTTAAAAAAATTCTTATTTTTATAGGAAATTTTTCAAAAACTTTATATTTTTGTAAGAATTATGTTTTGAAAATTGCTGACTATTTTTTTTTAGAAATTTTGTAAAATTTTTTTTTAAGAATTATTATTATTTATATTATTATATATTATTTTTATACAAAACTTTTCAAAATTTTTTCTTTCTTTAGAAAGTTTCTAAAAAATTTCTTATATTTAAAATTTCTTATTTTATAGGAAATTTTTTACAATTTTTTTTATAAAAAAAATTTCTTATTCTGTCGAAAATTTTTTAAAAATGTCTTGTTTTTACAGGGAATTTTTCAAAAATCTCTTATTTTTGTAGGAAATTTTTCAAAATTATTTTATTTTTTTAGGAAATATTTTGATAGAAAATTTTTTTTAAAAATTTCCTTTTTTATAAAAAAAAATTTCAATAAGTTTTTATTTTTTCTAAAAGTTTTACAAAGATTATTTATTTTTCAAAAATTTTGAATTAGTTAGGATCTTTTGCAATTTTTTTTGAGAAGAAATTTTTAAAAAGTTTCTTATATTTAAAGAAAATTTTTCAAAAATTTTACATTTATAGGTATTTTTTCAAAATTTTCCTTTTTTTCTTAGGTTCTTGTAAATTTTTTTTATAAAGTTCTATTTTTGTCGAATTTTTTTTTTGTAAAAATGATCCATTTTATATGAATTTTTTTTAATTAATATATTAACATTTTTTTTTAAATGGCTTCTGATAGAAACTTTTGAAAAATTTTATATTTTTTTAAGGAAGTTTTTTTCTAAGTTCAAATTCAAATGTCAGAAATCACTTAGTTTATAGAGTTATTTTTTCATTGTAATAAAATGCATATTTCTTTGTTCTCAGTCAATAAATAATACCTGCCACCAACAGATAGTTAGGGGCAAAAGAATAGCACACATTATTTCAAAACTTCATAAAAATCTATTCGTTTGCAAAATAATATTGTGGCTAGTATTTTTTTCTTAAATTTTATATGCAAATATTAAGAGCCTTTTAGTAGCTGCCCTTATTTTAACCAATTTTAAATTTCCTTGACTTGTGTAAAAATATTTTTGCTTTAAAACACTTACCTTTCTAATCGTTGTGACAGCTTTGGCTGGTGGTTGTGGCCAGGAAATTGTCCAACTTAAATGACGAGGCTATGTTGTAAAAAAACATGTTAAAATAACACTTGATTTCATTCTCACATTCTTTTATAGATATATATTTTTTTCTTATTTTCATTTTATACTAAAAAAGTGAAAAGTTGCAATTGTCAACTTGTCATTTTCAACTTTGCTAGCAAACTCGCCCTTAAACACACACATTTAAAGTCAAACGAAGAAATTGTGCTGTTAAAAGCTTTAATAACTCTATAGAAAAACAAATAAAAATATAAAATATATATAATTTGCTTCTTTGAGTTGGAAGGTGTGAACTTTTCATTTAGAAATGACAGGAAAACAACAAGAAAAGAAAAAAAATTTTAATGAAATTATAAGTTTAAAGACTAAAATTGAATTTTGATTTGACTTATAGGGAATTTACACTAGTAAATTTGATTTCAAATCTCAATCAAAATCTAGATCGTTTACACTCAATTTTTTTTATATTTGGTAGATTTTATTTCCATAACAGAATTAGTTTAATGATATAAAACGAAACCAAAATTTTTCAAACTTAATTTATTTTCCTTCCCCATTTATTTTTTACATTTTATATTCAAATTTATTTCAAATTTAAATCAAAATTTAATTTAGTACTTTTTAGAAGAAAAACATGGCTGCATCATTAAGTACTACTAGATTTTAAGTAGATTTTGCCAAAATCTACTTCATAACTAGATTTATTTTTGTATGGGAAATCTAGTCAAAATCAAATAGATTTTGAACAAAATCTAGTAAATACTAGATTTCGAGGTAATGTAAATGCCTTATTAGAGGAGATTGGATGATATTTAAAATTATTTAAAGCTTCATTAGGAAATTTAAAACCGACATTGCGTATGATGAATATTATGGGAATATCAATAGTTAAATATTAAGTATACGTACCCAACAACTTCACTATAGAAGAAAATTACAACAGTAATAAATTTCAGTTTCGTTATAAATGTTGTTACTTACAACCTTTTGTGTACTTTTATTACCATATTGTTGTCTTAATTAGTCCTAAAATTGTATTTGTACTTTACACAACAGAGCAACATCTGTGACATTGCTTGAAAAAACATGAGCAGTTAACAAAAAAAGGAGAAAACTAAAGCAATTTTTCAATCAACAACAAACAAATTAACAAAATTTGTTTGAAAAAAGATACACACTTTAATTCTTTGCCAAGCAAATTTTAACAAAACGGAAAACAGAACAGTTATTCCCATAGTATAAAACAAAATGTATTCACATTAAGATAAATATTGTATAATTTTATTCAAATTTTGGTACTCCATTGTATACATCTAAACGCATGTGAATAATAGAAACAGTTCTATCCTATGAATAGATCCATTATGTATAAGAACACATAGAGAATCCTAAGAGTAGACTCAAGTCCACATACTTAGTAAGCAATACTTACTCATAGGAGTTTATACTTATGTGAAAACGAAATGTTAAATATTATGATTGCTTTATCAATACTTCCGCTTGAAGGAAATGAATGGACCTACGAGAGTGGGTGTGCTATCAGAGACCTGCATATACCGATGAGATGAATAAATGAATAAGTAAGTAGAAAAATATCTAATGGATAATATGAATGCATAGAGTTTAGGTTTATGGTAACGAAAAAAATTACAATAAAAAAAAATAAATTAAATAGAGTAAATGTAGTTTCGAAATTTGTAGAAATTTTAGAAATTTTTGAAAAAATACCTAAAAATATAAGAAAGTTTTCAAAATTTCCTATAAAAATAGAAAATTAAAAAAAAAATTTCTTTCAAAATAAAAAATTTCTTTAACATTTTCTATAAAAATAAGAAATTTTTGCAAAATTTCCTATAAAAACCATTAAGAAAGTACTATAGTTAAGCCCGACCATATGATACTCTTCGCTATTGAGGTCACATATCAGTTTTTGTCTATAAAAAACAAATATTTGCTAAATTTTGGCATTATACAAACGTTTTCTCAAGACATATATATTTAAGCTTTTTTATATGAGGTCAAATGTGGACTGATGGTCTCGAAATTTAGCAAATTATGAACTTTAAATTGTGATTATGTTCTTATAAAAATAGGAACTTTTTGAAAAATTTCCTATACAAATTTTTAAAAAATTCCCTATAAAAATAGGAAATTTTTAAAAAATTGAATATAAAAATAGGAAATTTTTAAAAAATTTCCTATAAAAGTAAGAAATTTTTAAAAAATTTCCTATAAAAGTAGGAAATTTTTAAAAAATTTCCTATAAACGTAGGAAACTTTTAAAAAATTTCCTATAAAAGTAGGAAATTTTTAAAAAATTTCCTATAAAAGTAGGAAATTTTTGAAAAATTTCCTATAAAAGTAGGAAATTTTTAAAAAATTTCCTATAAAAATAAGAAATTTTTAAAAACTTTCCTAAAAAAATAGGAAATTAAAAAAAAAAATTAAAAAATTTCCTATAAAAATAGGAAATTTTTGAAAATTTTCCTTTAACAATAAGAAATTTTTGAAACATTTCCTTTAAAAAAAAGCATTTTTTCAAAAATTTCATATAAAATTTTTGAAAAATTTCCTATAAAAACAGGATATTTTTGAAAAATTTCCTATAAAAACAGGAAATTTTTGAAAAATTTCCTATAAAAATAGAAAATTTTTGAAAAATTTCCTATAAAAATAGGAAAGTTTTAAAAAATTTTCTATAGAAATAAAGGAAATTTTTCTATAAAATTTAAATAAAGGAATTTTCATATTTTATTTGAATTTTTGTTAAAAAAAAGATAATTTTATGTCGAACTTTACTTTTTCTCCTCTCTAAAATATTTTATAATGTTTTTAGAATAGTAAAATCAAATCAAAAAATACACCAGCATAAACTACTGACAGACATGAGTTAGATTCAAAATAATTTGAAAAAAAGAATAGCATCAAATTGGTCCAGTACGTTTCAAATATTGTCCTTACACTAACAATGACCATTATGTGTCCTGTCCGCACGAAAAATTTCCTATAAAAATAGGAAATTTTTGAAAAATTTCCTATAAAAATAGGAAATTTTTGAAAAATTTCCTATAAAAATAGGAAATTTTTGAAAAATTTCCTATAAAAATAGGAAATTTTTGAAAAATTTCCTACAAAAATAGGAAATTTTTGAAAAATTTTCTATAAAAATAGGAAATTTTTGAAAAATTTCCTATAAAAATAGGAAATTATTGAAAAATTTCCTATAAAAATAGGAAATTTTTGAAAAATTTCCTATAAAATAGGAAATTTTTGAAAAATTTCCTATAAAAATAGGAAATTTTTGAAAAATTTCCTATAAAAATAGGAAATTTTTGAAAAATTTCCTATAAAAATAGGAAATTTTTGAAAAATTTCCTATAAAAATAGGAAATTTTTGAAAAATTTTCTATAAAAATAGGAAATTTTTGAAAAATTTCCTATAAAAATAGGAAATTTTTGAAAAATTTCCTATAAAAATAGGAAATTTTTGAAAAATTTCCTATAAAAATAGGAAATTTTTGAAAAATTTCCTATAAAAATAGGAAATTTTTGAAAAATTTCCTATAAAAATAGGAAATTTTTGAAAAATTTCCTATAAAAATAGGAAATTTTTGAAAAATTTCCTATAAAAATAGGAAATTTTTGAAAAATTTCCTATAAAAATAGGAAATTTTGAAAAATTTCCTATAAAAATAGGAAATTTTTGAAAAATTTCCTATAAAAATAGGAAATTTTTGAAAAATTTTCTATAAAAATAGGAAATTTTTGAAAAATTTCCTATAAAAATAGGAAATTTTTGAAAAATTTCCTATAAAAATAGGAAATTTTTGAAAAATTTCCTATAAAAATAGGAAATTTTTGAAAAATTTCCTATAAAAATAGGAAATTTTTGAAAAATTTCCTATAAAAATAGGAAATTTTTGAAAAATTTCCTATAAAAATAGGAAATTTTTGAAAAATTTCCTATAAAAATAGGAAATTTTTGAAAAATTTCCTATAAAAATAGGAAATTTTTGAAAAATTTCCTATAAAAATAGGAAATTTTTGAAAAATTTCCTATAAAAATAGGAAATTTTTGAAAAATTTCCTATAAAAATAGGAAATTTTTGAAAAATTTCCTATAAAAATAGGAAATTTTTGAAAAATTTCCTATAAAAATAGGAAATTTTTGAAAAATTTCCTATAAAAATAGGAAATTTTTGAAAAATTTCCTATAAAAATAGGAAATTTTTGAAAAATTTCCTATAAAAATAGGAAATTTTTGAAAAATTTCCTATAAAAATAGGAAATTTTTGAAAAATTTCCTATAAAAATAGGAAATTTTTGAAAAATTTCCTATAAAAATAGGAAATTTTTGAAAAATTTCCTATAAAAATAGGAAATTTTTGAAAAATTTCCTATAAAAATAGGAAATTTTTGAAAAATTTCCTATAAAAATAGGAAATTTTTGAAAAATTTCCTATAAAAATAGGAAATTTTTGAAAAATTTCCTATAAAAATAGGAAATTTTTGAAAAATTTCCTATAAAAATAGGAAATTTTTGAAAAATTTCCTATAAAAATAGGAAATTTTTGAAAAATTTCCTATAAAAATAGGAAATTTTTGAAAAATTTCCTATAAAAATAGGAAAATTTTGAAAAATTTCCTATAAAAACAGGAAATTTTTGAAAAATTTCCTATAAAAATAGGAAATTCTTGAAAAATTTCCTATAAAAATAGGAAATTTTTGAAAAATTTCCTATAAAAATAGGAAATTTTTGAAAAATTTCCTATAAAAATAGGAAATTTTTGAAAAATTTCCTATAAAAATAGGAAATTTTTGAAAAATTTCCTATAAAAATAGGAAATTTTTGAAAAATTTCCTATAAAAATAGGAAATTTTTGAAAAATTTCCTATAAAAATAGGAAATTTTTGAAAAATTTCCTATAAAAATAGGAAATTTTTGAAAAATTTCCTATAAAAATAGGAAATTTTTGAAAAATTTCCTATAAAAATAGGAAATTTTTGAAAAATTTCCTATAAAAATAGGAAATTTTTGAAAAATTTCCTATAAAAATAGGAAATTTTTGAAAAATTTCCTATAAAAATAGGAAATTTTTGAAAAATTTCCTATAAAAATAGGAAATTTTTGAAAAATTTCCTATAAAAATAGGAAATTTTTGAAAAATTTCCTATAAAAATAGGAAATTTTTGAAAAATTTCCTATAAAAATAGGAAATTTTTGAAAAATTTCCTATAAAAATAGGAAATTTTTGAAAAATTTCCTATAAAAATAGGAAATTTTTGAAAAATTTCCTATAAAAATAGGAAATTTTTGAAAAATTTCCTATAAAAATAGGAAATTTTTGAAAAATTTCCTATAAAAATAGGAAATTTTTGAAAAATTTCCTATAAAAATAGGAAATTTTTGAAAAATTTCCTATAAAAATAGGAAATTTTTGAAAAATTTCCTATAAAAATAGGAAATTTTTGAAAAATTTCCTATAAAAATAGGAAATTTTTGAAAAATTTCCTATAAAAATAGGAAATTTTTGAAAAATTTCCTATAAAAATAGGAAATTTTTGAAAAATTTCCTATAAGAATAGGAAATTTTTGAAAAATTTCCTATAAAAATAGGAAATTTTTGAAAAATTTCCTATAAAAATAGGAAATTTTTGAAAAATTTCCTATAAAAATAGGAAATTTTTGAAAAATTTCCTATAAAAATAGGAAATTTTTGAAAAATTTCCTATAAAAATAGGAAATTTTTGAAAAATTTCCTATAAAAATAGGAAATTTTTGAAAAATTTCCTATAAAAATAGGAAATTTTTGAAAAATTTCCTATAAAAATAGGAAATTTTTGAAAAATTTCCTATAAAAATAGGAAATTTTTGAAAAATTTCCTATAAAAATAGGAAATTTTTGAAAAATTTCCTATAAAAATAGGAAATTTTTGAAAAATTTCCTATAAAAATAGGAAATTTTTGAAAAATTTCCTATAAAAATAGGAAATTTTTGAAAAATTTCCTATAAAAATAGGAAATTTTTGAAAAATTTCCTATAAAAATAGGAAATTTTTGAAAAATTTCCTATAAAAATAGGAAATTTTTGAAAAATTTCCTATAAAAATAGGAAATTTTTGAAAAATTTCCTATAAAAATAGGAAATTTTTGAAAAATTTCCTATAAAAATAGGAAATTTTTGAAAAATTTCCTATAAAAATAGGAAATTTTTGAAAAATTTCCTATAAAAATAGGAAATTTTTGAAAAATTTCCTATAAAAATAGGAAATTTTTGAAAAATTTCCTATAAAAATAGGAAATTTTTGAAAAATTTCCTATAAAAATAGGAAATTTTTGAAAAATTTCCTATAAAAATAGGAAATTTTTGAAAAATTTCCTATAAAAATAGGAAATTTTTGAAAAATTTCCTATAAAAATAGGAAATTTTTGAAAAATTTCCTATAAAAATAGGAAATTTTTGAAAAATTTCCTATAAAAATAGGAAATTTTTGAAAAATTTCCTATAAAAATAGGAAATTTTTGAAAAATTTCCTATAAAAATAGGAAATTTTTGAAAAATTTCCTATAAAAATAGGAAATTTTTGAAAAATTTCCTATAAAAATAGGAAATTTTTGAAAAATTTCCTATAAAAATAGGAAATTTTTGAAAAATTTCCTATAAAAATAGGAAATTTTTGAAAAATTTCCTATAAAAATAGGAAATTTTTGAAAAATTTCCTATAAAAATAGGAAATTTTTGAAAAATTTCCTATAAAAATAGGAAATTTTTGAAAAATTTCCTATAAAAATAGGAAATTTTTGAAAAATTTCCTATAAAAATAGGAAATTTTTGAAAAATTTCCTATAAAAATAGGAAATTTTTGAAAAATTTCCTATAAAAATAGGAAATTTTTGAAAAATTTCCTATAAAAATAGGAAATTTTTGAAAAATTTCCTATAAAAATAGGAAATTTTTGAAAAATTTCCTATAAAAATAGGAAATTTTTGAAAAATTTCCTATAAAAATAGGAAATTTTTGAAAAATTTCCTATAAAAATAGGAAATTTTTGAAAAATTTCCTATAAAAATAGGAAATTTTTGAAAAATTTCCAATAAAAATAGGAAATTTTTGAAAAATTTCCTATAAAAATAGGAAATTTTTGAAAAATTTCCTATAAAAATAGGAAATTTTTGAAAAATTTCCTATAAAAATAGGAAATTTTTGAAAAATTTCCTATAAAAATAGGAAATTTTTGAAAAATTTCCTATAAAAATAGGAAATTTTTGAAAAATTTCCTATAAAAATAGGAAATTTTTGAAAAATTTCCTATAAAAATAAAAATAGGAAATTTTTGAAAAATTTCCTATAAAAATAAAAATAGGAAATTTTTGAAAAATTTCCTATAAAAATAAAAATAGGAAATTTTTGAAAAATTTCCTATAAAAATAGGAAATTTTTGAAAAATGTCCTATAAAAATAGGAAATTTTTGAAAAATGTCCTATAAAAATAGGAAATTTTTGAAAAATGTCCTATAAAAATAGGAAATTTTTGAAAAATGTCCTATAAAAATAGGAAATTTTTGAAAAATGTCCTATAAAAATAGGAAATTTTTGAAAAATGTCCTATAAAAATAGGAAATTTTTGAAAAATGTCCTATAAAAATAGGAAATTTTTGAAAAATGTCCTATAAAAATAGGAAATTTTTGAAAAATTTCCTATAAAAATAGGAAATTTTTGAAAAATTTCCTATAAAAATAGGAAATTTTTGAAAAATTTCCTATAAAAATAGGAAATTTTTGAAAAATTTCCTATAAAAATAGGAAATTTTTGAAAAATTTCCTATAAAAATAGGAAATTTTTGAAAAATTTCCTATAAAAATAGGAAATTTTTGAAAAATTTCCTATAAAATAGGAAATTTTTGAAAAATTTCCTATAAAAATAGGAAATTTTTGAAAAATTTCCTATAAAAATAGGAATTTTTGAAAAATTTCCTATAAAAATAGGAAATTTTTGAAAAATTTCCTATAAAAATAGGAAATTTTTGAAAAATTTCCTATAAAAATAGGAAATTTTGAAAAATTTCCTATAAAAATAGGAAATTTTTGAAAAATTTCCTATAAAAATAGGAAATTTTGAAAAATTTCCTATAAAAATAGGAAATTTTTGAAAAATTTCCTATAAAAATAGGAAATTTTTGAAAAATTTCCTATAAAAATAGGAAATTTTTGAAAATTTCCTATAAAAATAGGAAATTTTTGAAAATTTCCTATAAAAATAGGAAATTTTTGAAAATTTCCTATAAAAATAGGAAATTTTGAAAAATTTCCTATAAAAATAGGAAATTTTTGAAAAATTTCCTATAAAAATAGGAAATTTTTGAAAAATTTCCTATAAAAATAGGAAATTTTTGAAAAATTTCCTATAAAAATAGGAATTTTTGAAAATTTCCTATAAAAATAGGAAATTTTTGAAAAATTTCCTATAAAAATAGGAAATTTTGAAAATTTCCTATAAAAATAGGAAATTTTTGAAAAATTTCCTATAAAAATAGGAAATTTTTGAAAAATTTCCTATAAAAATAGGAAATTTTTGAAAAATTTCCTATAAAAATAGGAAATTTTGAAAAATTTCCTATAAAAATAGGAAATTTTTGAAAAATTTCCTATAAAAATAGGAAATTTTTGAAAAATTTCCTATAAAAATAGGAAATTTTTGAAAAATTTCCTATAAAAATAGGAAATTTTTGAAAAATTTCCTATAAAAATAGGAAATTTTTGAAAAATTTCCTATAAAAATAGGAAATTTTTGAAAAATTTCCTATAAAAATAGGAAATTTTGAAAAATTTCCTATAAAAATAGGAAATTTTTGAAAAATTTCCTATAAAAATAGAAAATTTTTGAAAAATTTCCTATAAAAATAGAAATTTTTGAAAAATTTCCTATAAAAATAGAAAATTTTTGAAAAATTTCCTATAAAAATAGGAAATTTTTGAAAAATTGCCTATAAAAATAGGAAATTTTTGAAAAATTTCCTATAAAAATAGGAAATTTTTGAAAAATTTCCTATAAAAATAGGAAATTTTTGAAAAATTTCCTATAAAAATAGGAAATTTTTGAAAAATTTCCTATAAAAATAGGAAATTTTTGAAAAATTTCCTATAAAAATAGGAAATTTTTGAAAAATTTCCTATAAAAATAGGAAATTTTTGAAAAATTTCCTATAAAAATAGGAAATTTTTGAAAAATTTCCTATAAAAATAGGAAATTTTTGAAAAATTTCCTATAAAAATAGGAAATTTTTGAAAAATTTCCTATAAAAATAGGAAATTTTTGAAAAATTTCCTATAAAAATAGGAAATTTTTGAAAAATTTCCTATAAAAATAGGAAATTTTTGAAAAATTTCCTATAAAAATAGGAAATTTTTGAAAAATTTCCTATAAAAATAGGAAATTTTTGAAAAATTTCCTATAAAAATAGGAAATTTTTGAAAAATTTCCTATAAAAATAGGAAATTTTTGAAAAATTTCCTATAAAAATAGGAAATTTTTGAAAAATTTCCTATAAAAATAGGAAATTTTTGAAAAATTTCCTATAAAAATAGGAAATTTTTGAAAAATTTCCTATAAAAATAGGAAATTTTTGAAAAATTTCCTATAAAAATAGGAAATTTTTGAAAAATTTCCTATAAAAATAGGAAATTTTTGAAAAATTTCCTATAAAAATAGGAAATTTTTGAAAAATTTCCTATAAAAATAGAAAATTTTTGAAAATTTCCTATAAAAATAGGAAAGTTTAAAAAATTTTCTATAGTAATAAAGGAAATTTTTCTATAAAATTTAAATAAAGGAATTTTCATATTTTATTTGAATTTTTGTTAAAAAAAGATAATTTTATATCGAACTTTACTTTTTCTCCTCTCTAAAATATTTTATAATGTTTTTAGAATAGTAAAATCAAATCAAAAAATATACCAGCATAAACTACTGACAGACATGAGTTAGATTCAAAGTAATTTGAAAAAAAGAATAGCATCAAATTGGTCCAGTACGTTTCAAATATTGTCCTTACACTAACAATGACCATTATGTGTCCTTTTCTGCACGAGTATGTTTTTCTACAATTTTTTTCCATTCACTTGTTTAAATGATGTTTCTACATTTGTTCATGTTGCAATAATGACGTATGATGTTTCCATGTCCAATGACAGTTTTATCAAACAAGAGACAATAAGTTATCTTTACACAAGGATAAAGAAGTCCTAGAGAAAAACTATTCAATGCAAATCTATTTCAGATATTCTGATGGTTTACATGTGAGCAAATAAAATAAATGTAAAATAGAAAAGCAACAACTAGAATCAAGATAGAAAAAACTAAGGAAGAAAAAATACAAACATGCATATTTAAATATGTATGGATTTTTTTGTGTAGTAGTTGTTTAATGTATGAGTTCGAGTTACTGTTGCAGGTTACAACTGGAAAAGTTTTTTGTGTGAATTGTGTTGGTTGATTTCATTTGAAAAATCTAGGGGTTGAGAGTATTTGATATGCATTGTTTACTCCTTAAGGACTTAAATAAAAAAGACAAATATGTTTACTCTGAATTGTGGCTGTGCATCAGAATAAACTAACAATGGGTTTGGCTAGAGAAAGCATGAAGAGTTGTTCACAGCTGCTTTATTTGCAATCATTTGTTTCAATCATGAAAAACATGAGCAGGATAAAGAAAAACTAAGAATAATTTTGTTTGAATAAAACATAAGGATATTCCATTTTCTTCTTAAATACATTAAAGCGGAGTGTCAAAGGAGAGAAGAGGAAACGGTATATATTATTTTGTATTAGTATAAGTACTGTTTTGTTAAAACTATCACAAGTCTTATTGTTATGTGGCTGAATTAATATTATATTTGAATCCCTTATTTTAAAAGTGGATGAAATCCAGTTTTTTTAAGCCGAGATATATCTTAAGTTTTGATCAGAACCTATCAAAGTAAATTTTTAAAAATTTCCTATAAAAAGTAAATTTTTGAAAAGTTTCCTATAAAAAGTAAATTTTTGGAAAATTTCCTATAAAAAGTAAATTTCTGAAAAATTTCCTATAAAAAGTAAATTTTTGAAAAATTTCCTATAAAAAGTAAATTTTTGAAAAATTTCCTACAAAAAGTAAAATTTTGAAAAATTTCCTATGAAATGTAAAATTTGAAAAATTTCCTATGAAATGTAAATTTTGAAAAATTTCCTATAAAAATTAAATTTTTGAAAAATTTCCTATAAAAATTAAATTTTTGAAAAATTTCCTATAAAAATTAAATTTTTGAAAAATTTCCTATAAAAATTAAATTTTTGAAAAATTTCCTATAAAAATTAAATTTTTAAAAATTTCCTATAAAAATTAAATTTTTGAAAAATTTCCTATAAAAAGTAAATTTTTGAAAAATTTCCTATAAAAAGTAAATTTTTGAAAAATTTCCTATAAAAAGTAAATTTTTGAAAAATTTCCTATAAAAATTAAATTTTTGAAAAGTTTCCTATAGAAAGTAAATTTTTGAAAAATTTCCTATAAAAAGTAAATTTTTGAAAAATTTCCTATAAAAAGTAAATTTTTGAAAAATTTCCTATAAAAAGTAAATTTTTGAAAAATTTCCTGTAAAAAGTAAATTTTTGAACTATAAAAAGTAAATTTTTGAAAAATTTCCTATAAAAAGTAAATTTTGAAAAATTTCCTATGAAATGAAAATTTTTGAAAAATTTCCTATAAAAAGTAAATTTTTGAAAAATTTCCTATAAAAAGTAAATTTTTGAAAAATTTCCTATAAAAAGTAAATTTTGAAAAATTTCCTACAAAAAGTAAAATTTTGAAAAATTTCCTATGAAATGAAAATTTTTGAAAAATTTCCTATAAAAAGTAAATTTTTGAAAAATTTCATATAAAAAGTAAATTTTTGAAAAATTTCCTATAAAAAGTAAATTTTTGAAAAATTTCCTATGAGCTTTTGAAAAATTTCCTGTAAATTTTTGAAAAATTTCCCATACATTTTTGAAAAATTTCCTATAAATTTTTGAAAAATTTCCTATAAAAAGTAAATTTTTGAAAAATTTCCTATAAAAAGTAAATTTTTGAAAAATTTCCTATAAAAAGAAAATTTTTGAAAAATTTCCTATAAAAAGTAAATTTTTGAAAAATTTCTTGTAAAAAGTAAATTTTTGAAAAATTTCCTAGAAAAAATTAAATTTTTGAAAAATTTCCTATAAAAAGTAAATTTATTAAAAATTTTCTATAAAAAGTAATTTTTTGAAAAATTTCCTTTAAAAAGTAAATTTTTGAAAAATTTCCTATAAAAAGTAAATTTTTGAAAAATTCCCTATAAAAAGTAAATTTTTGAAAAATTTCCTATAAAAAGTAAATTTTTTAAAAATTTCCTATAAAAAGTAAATTTTTGAAAAATTTCCTATAAAAAGTAAATTTTTGAAAAATTTCCTATAAAAAGTAAATTTTTGAAAAATTTCTTGTAAAAATTAAATTTTTGAAAAATTTCCTAGAAAAAATTAAATTTTTGAAAAATTTCCTATAAAAAGTAAATTTTTTAAAAATTTTCTATAAAAAGTAATTTTTTGAAAAATTTCCTATAAAAAATAAATTTTTGAAAAATTTCCTATAAAAAGTAAATTTTTGAAAAATTTCCTATAAAAAGTAAATTTTTGAAAACTTTCTATAAAAAGTAAATTTTTGGAAAGTTTCCTATGAAAAGTAAATTTTTGAAAAATTTCCTATAAAAAGTAAATTTTTGGAAAAGTTCATATATGAACGTAAGCTTCTACCAACAATCGCTAATTTTAAGCAGACGTTTTAAATGAAAGAAGGCTTGTAGACTCCTCCGCAAAACATATCTTGTATACCCAATATCTGGGGTCTAATAACCTACAGTATGGATTTAGTACCGATTTGTTTTTTTTGGTAATTCTAAAAGCTATTTTTGTATTATGTATGTTTTTTATTAATGGCAATTTCTTTGAAGATATGCCATGATATACAATTGTAACGACATCCGGCTACATATCTAGATGTTCTTTTCACCGCTTTCTTTAGTCAAAAAAAAAAAACTATTTTTATTTACTTTTCTGCTACTTTTGCCATTAATATGGCTTCGAGTACTTCATTCACTTATTTATGTAGTACAATACTTTTAACTTATAAGAGTATAGAATTCTAAAGGATTCAATTTTGTGTATACAATTGAGTGATTCAATAGCGA